>VXBO01011168.1:76002-183655 GCA_013400135.1 Rhinoptilus africanus | reverse complement strand
AAATAAAATAATACAGTAAGATAAGATATGAACATGACAAGACAAGGCAGCCTTTTTTCTGGGAAAGACAAGAAATCCAGTGAGCAACAATACAACGGAAAAGATACCAGTATCATCTACAAACTTAGATTCTAGCTTATGGCGTCAATGTCTCAATACAGTGTCTCCCACATTTGAAGGCCCTCTGTTTTGTAATGTTGCATTTGAACCCAGGACCCATGGACAGCACTACAACCCACATCAGAAACCCCTTTCCTGTCTTCACACTCTACATAGCCCCGTGTCATTGGTAAACTTGCTGAGAGTCTTCTCTCTCCTGCTATCCATGCCACCAACAAAGATGTTAAACAGCACTGTTCCCAGTACTGACCCCTGAGGAATGCCACGGATCACTGGCCTCCACTTGGACATCGAGCTGTTGACGGCAACCCTTTGAGTGCAGCCATCCAGCCAATTCCTTATCTACTGAGTGGTCCAACCGTCAAATCGATGCCCGTCCAATTTAGAGCCAAAGATGTCACATGGGACAGTGACAAATGCTTCTCACAACTCCAGTTAGATGATATCAGTTACTCTTCTCCACCAATTCTGTAACACTGTCACAGAAGGCCAAATCTGTCAGATATGATTTGCCCTTAGTGAAGCCATCTTGGCTATCACCAATCACCTCCTTATTTTCTATGTGCCTTAGCAGAATTTCCAAGATCTGCTCCATGATCTTACCAGGCACAGAGGTGAGACTGACTGGACTGTAGTTCTCTAGGTCTTCCTATTTTTTCTTTTCAAAAATAGGGGTTATGTTTTCCCTTTTCCAGTCAGCGTGAACTTCACCAGTGTTGTGGTTTGGGCTGGGTTGGCCAATGACAAAACAACAGATGCTCTCCCCCACCTCTAGTTCCAAGGAGAGGAAGGAGAGAGATAAAGAGATTTATGAGTTTAGAAAAACTAAATTACTTTAATGGAATATTAATATTAAAAAGGAAATAATTAAATAAATATAGTATATAAAAATATGCACAAAACCATACCAAGCTCCCAGGGAGATGTCACCGACACGCACTGGGAAAATTCCAGACTGGACTCAGTGGCAGATGGGAACTGGAAAGCACTGATGCAGATGAGCTGATGGGGTCCTCCACAGGTATCAGTCACTGAAGAAAGAGAGCCATTGAAGAAGAACCCACTAGAGAAGAGCCAGTCTGACCCGTTTGATTCATGAGCTTTTAGACTGAGCATAGCAGATGGGATGGAATACCCTATTGATCAGTTTGGGTTACCTGACCTATCCTCTCCTCCCCACAGGTGCAACCCCTCCACTAGGTAAACAACCAAGCCAGAGGACCCCAGTTGCCACGACAGCAAGTGTGAGGAAAAGCATCTCTCAGAGAACAGAAAGTTAGTTCTGCTCCACCCCAAACCAGGACAACCAGACTGCCCCAGCTTCTCAAATATGATGGAGAGCTGCTTGGCAATTTCATCCGCCAATTCCGTCAGGACTCGTGGATGCATCTCATCATGTCCCATGGACTTGTGCACCTTCAGGTTCCTTATATGGTCTTGAATTTTACCTTTGCCTACAGTGGGCAGTTCCTCCTTCTCCCAGTTCTTGCCTTTGCCCTCTGTGACTTGAGCAGTGTGGCTAGAGCCCTTGCTGGTGAAGGCTGAGGGCAAAAAGTCATTGAGCGCCTCAACCTTCTCTGCATCACAGAGAACCAGGTTTCCTGTTTTCTTCTGGAGAGGATCCACATTTTCCCTAGTCTTCCTTTTATCACCAACATACATATAGAAGCTTTTATTGTATAGAAGCTACCTGTCCTTGCTTCCACCCTCTTTAGGCTTCGTTTTTCTGTTTAAGTTTGTCCAGGAGCATCTTGTTCATCCATGTAGGTCTCCTGGCTTTTTTGCCTGACTTCCTCTTTGTTGGGATGCATCACTTCTGAGCTTAGAGGAGGTGATCCTTGAATATTAACCAATTTACTTGGGCGCCACTTCCTTCTAGGGCTTTGTACCATGGTAGTCTACCAAGCAGATCCCTGAAGAGGCCAAAGTTTGCTTTCTTAAGGTCCAGGATAGTGAGCTTGGTGTGTGCCCACCTCACTGCCCTCAGGATCTTGAGATCCACCATCTCATTGTCACTGCAGTCAAGGCTGCTCTTGAGCTTCACATTCCCCACCAGCTCCTCCTTGTTGGTGAGAACAAGGTCCAGCACGCACATCTCCTCCTTGGCACTTCTATCACTTGGAAAAGGAAATTATTATTGACGCATTCCAGGAACCTCCTGGATTGCTTACGTCTCGCTGTGCTGTCCCTCCAACAGATATCAGGGTGGTTGAATTCCCCCATGAGGACCAAGGCTTGTGAATGTGAGGCTGCTCCTATCTTTTTATAGAAGGCCTCATCGGCTTGGCCTTCTTGGTTAGGTGGCCTGTAGCAGACCCCCACTGGAACATCACCTATCCCTGTCCTCTCTTTACATTCTCAGTCGGCTCCTCATTGATCCTCAGGCAGAGCTCCATGCACTTCAGCTGATCACTGACATTGACAACTACATGATGCTCACCCAGCTATGACCCTTCAAAGCTTGCCTGGGTTAGATGAAACTTGAAGTCTGGTGTGGTTTCCTGGGAACCTCACACACATAATTTCTGAAACTACCTACATGAAACATTTTAAACCCAAAGCTAATGGAATGTGTTTTGAGAGGTATTAACATGTCTTGATTCCTTCTTATTAAAACTCCTTCACAGTATTTTTTCCTGTAGTGTCACTCTTTACTTTCTGTGCTTCTTAAATATTTGGGCTCTTGTTACTTCTGTGCTGCATCAGCTTCTTAACCTATCTGCTTTTGAAGTACCTTTTTTTTCCTAGTAAATAAACACAAAATTTAAATAATGATTAAACAATAATTCACTAAAGAATATAGTAGTGGCATGTTGACTCAAATGTGAGTTTATTTTCCATAATAAAATATGTCAATATTTATCCTTATTTAAAGCACCATTTTATCATATAATAGAGTCAATAATAAGGGAACTATCTATCTTAGAAATATATAAGATGCCATTTTTCATCATCTGGAGATGGCAAAGCTGAGAAATATTGTAACTGCCACTATATGAGCATAGCTCTTGAGTCAGCTTTGATAGGAAGACATCAGATTTTTCCATTAATCATTCTTTTACTGCTACTCAGTTTCAGCCATTAACTTGTAACACCCAGAAGGCTGACAGCACAGAGAATTTGACTGCTGCCAATGGAAAATCACCAATAAGAAGCTGGGTTTTTTAAAAGATCTGTAGCAATTTGCAGAGCTTTTTAACAGCAGAATCCAGAAGTTAAATAACTTTTAAAGGTTTTGAAACTTGTGAAACTAGGTATAAATTCTCAGTATGAATATTGATAACATTATTACAATGCCTTGTAAAAAGATGCTTACACGCAAAACCTTACTGCTTTTCAATAGAAATTAAGCCAGCAGTGGCCCTGATTCAAAACCCTACATCTCTGCAGCTTGAAATAATGAGATATTAAAATTATCTCCTTGTCAATCTTCTTTCTCTTCTAAACTTCAAGTTAATTTTGCCTCACGGATTGAAGCCTCACATTTACAGCTTGGCCATCCAGGGAAGGAAAGGGACATAGCCCTGTAAATGTCATTGCTTCATACTTCTCAGCACATCAGGACAGACACGTAGTTTTAAACAACTCAGTTTCTGAATGCTTAGCTGGCCATTTTTCAAAGGAAGAGAAAATCCTTGAATTTAAGACCTGTGTATAAATATATGTTTCTATTTAATTGTATTGAATTGTTCATGCATAAGTATTGATGAGTTAGTACTAATCTAAATACCTAGGTAACTCTTACCCCGTGCATTGTGTTTGCTGCCTGGATACCGTACAGCTAATAACCGCAGTGCCCTGATCTGAGGTGAAATCCAGCTCTAAGGAGTAGTGGGCAGTATTTATGTGGTATAATAAGAGAATTAAATCATTTCACAACAGCTTTATGTTTGAGGACTTTTGCAGGACAGGATAGTGGCTGAAATTGGTTCCTGCACATGGGATTGGTCCTCATTCTCCGTATGTGGTACAAAACAGCTTACATGGACCCCATGCATAAGCTTGATTTTCAGTGTCTGTGAATTCTGAAACATAACCCAAATAAAAGGACAAATAACTCCAGATGTCTTGAAATAAATCTAGATTCCCCTGCTCCTGGCTACTGTTTAAAACCAACCAGCCTGCTGTCAGGACCAAAAGTGTATGGTGAATTTGATTTTAAGGTGAATGTTCTCCTTTTTTAACCTAGTTAATTTGTCTGGAGACCTTTCTGCCGATGGCTATCTTTGATAGAGATTACATTTCAGTCTGGTTTTAAGTGGAGGCCTCAAATGGCTCTCCCACAGATTATGGAGCAAGAAACCTTTCACAGACAGAGAGATGACAAGAGGCAGCTTAACTTTTATTACATCAAACATCTGCCTGGTTTTTTTGCCAGTGTCCATTGTGGGTTTAGGGACATTAGCAAATTCATTTGTTGCAATTCTATGTGATCACTTTGGAATTCTAAAGTTGTTTCCAGACATGACCAGTGTGACCCTGTGGAAGTGGGTACGAATCCCCTTATGTATGGAAGACACCAGTTTCCACCGGGTTTCAATTTGACTTTCCTTCAACAAGTACTTTACTGTCTATCAGAGCACCCTATAACTCTCAGCTTCATCATTTAATGGGGAAAACTTCCCTACTTGCCACACAGTTTTCCTAAGCAAATGCAATTATTGGAGCTTATTGGTCATCTTCTTAGGAGTTTAGACTCCATGCCCAGCAAAATTGATGCTTCCAAAACTGCACAAAAAGGTGCAATTTTTAAAAGTGGATGGATTCATACTAGTCCCATGGGAGGTCTCCCAGCTGAAAGAAATGTCTCTATTACATTCCTGTAAATGCAGCCCATAGGTTTGCGGCACTTCCCTTCATTGTGGCAGAAAGTTTCTCAGCCCCGTTCACAGCTACACTGGTGCACTTAAGAAGACACCTGCAGAAGACACTCTCAACCAGTCACACATACATGTGAGTGTCCCGTATGTCAGCCTGACAGACAGATGTGGCACATCTGCAGAACATGAGGGAACTCTAACCTCAGCGCAAGATTTGCATTCTCCCTTGCATACACCAAAGTGGATGCACGCAGCTCCTAGAGGATAGATTTACCGAGTCTTTATAAAGAGAATCCCCTTTCCGTTCCACCTGGCATGGTGTATGCCACGTGTCACATGCAAGGGGAGAAGCTGTGATGGCTGTTTGGCACTGCCCTTCAGAGCCAGGCAAGGGAACTCTGTGCCCAGCGGTGTGACAGCTTTGCTTCTCCCACGTCTGAGTTCAACATCATGGAGCAGCACGACAGAGCAACACACACTGTCTGAAGCAATGACGCCACTCAAACCAGTGTGGCCGTCACACTTACATGTCCTTGTTCCAGTAATCAGGGTGAGAGGATGTGGGGATCAGGGGATGCTTGCACATATTTTATCCCAAAACCCAGATGTGTCACATGGGCAGCATACGACCTACACATGAGACATAAGTCCATTATAGATCTGCAGCCATGCAGGTCTTACTGCAGGCAGCAGTGAGTCCTTTTCCAGGTTACGTGGTTCCCTTCATCATGTGCATCCATCATCGCCTTCCCTTCCCACACGTTCACCAGTGCCACAGGGGTGAAGCCCCTTAATGAACGAATCTTGTTTCTGAAGCTCTTACTTTTAACCTTTGTTTTGACACCATAACTCCAAGCACCATCTGGAGGACCTTAGGACAAGAGGAAATGGCCTCAAGTTGCACCAGGGGAGGTTTAGACGGGATATTAGGAAAAGTTTTTACACTTGAAAGGGTTGTTAAGCACTGGAACAGGCTGCCCAGGGAAGAGATTGAGGCACCATCCCTGGAGGTACTTAAAAGACGTGTAGACATAGTGCTTAGAGATATGGTTTAGTGATGTCTTTTGTCAGTGTTAGGTTGATGGTTGGACTAGATGATCCGAAATGTCCCTTCTAACCTAAGCAATTCTGTGACCTGACAGCAGTGAGTGCTTGGGTCAGCAGCATCTCTGTTGATGATATCCTGTTCCCTTAGGTATAAAGTAAAGAACACCACAGGTCCATTTTTAGGTTAACTTTGTCTGGAAGTAGTGGCCACTTGCCTGGAAATATTTCCCAAGCAGGCAGAAATTGCTTGGACGATCATCTCATTTTAAAAGCTGCCTTCTAAGACAGGAATTAAGTGAGATCAGTTTTGAGGCCACAGCCAGTACTAAGGCATAAGTGAGGTGAAGAAAGCAAAGGTTTAAGAAAACTGCTAAAGCAAGAACCCTTGTGACCTCTTTTTGTCCCATGCAGTTAGTGATGTTTCACTTTTGTTGTTCTGTTATCAGCAAGATGGTTCATATGAAATGGGGAATTGTCAGATCTGATATGGAAATCAGGTGTAAGGCTAGAAAAGACATTGTTATACCTTTGGAAAACTATCCCAGAGAGCCATTACCTTGGTGGCAAAGCTGAAGAAAGCATTAGACAATGGAAGTGGTGTTTTAGAAATGAACACAGGCTTTAAAGAAAATCAATGCTCAATCCTTTCTGTTTTAAAATGAGTTGCTAATTTAAATCCAAGAGGAATGTGTTATGATGAGCTGGTCATAAAAATTTCACCTCTGAAAGCATGTAATTCTAGCATTGGCTATAGAAGACAGCTTTTCTTCTTCCTCCACTTTTCAGCTAGACACAATTATTCAGCATCTGTGTTGAAAGTAATAATTCCCTTTTAAATATAAGTGGGTGGAGAAAAGAAGGGTAAAACAACTCAGATCAGTGCTGATGATGCTGTTGGAGATGGACCTAAAATCTAGCATTGTTGGGGACAACCTGAACTCGTAGGACAGAATTGTTGGCACTTTGCCATTTTAATTAGAAGGCGAAGATCACAGAATCATAAAATAATAGAAACATTTAGGTTGGAAAGGACCTTTAATATCGAGTCCAACCGTAAACCTAATACTACAAGTCCGCTACTAAACCGTGTCTCAAAGCGCCACATCTACACATCTTTTAAATACCTCCAGGGATGTTGACTCAACCACTTCTCTGGGCAGCCTGTTCTAATGCTTGATAAAATTTCTCTTAATATCCAATCTAAGCCTCCCCTGACGGACCTTGAGACTGTTTCCTCTTGTCCTATCAGTTGTCACTTGGGAGAAGAAACCAATCCCCACCTCGCTACAATCTCCTTCCAGGTAGTCAGAGAGAACAATAGGGTCTCCCCTCAGACTATTTTTTCCAGGCTAAACAATGCCAGTTCCCTCAGCTGCTGATCATAGGACTGTTAATATCCTATGATCTGTAAGAGGCATCAGCTACCTTCACTTCCACGGAAAAATTCTGATACTTACTGTTTCCTTTCTCCTCAGTTGGAGATCACCAGACCTTCTTATAAATATGGATGAACATACACCATAGCCTTACAAGTAAACCCCACCAGCTGTGTGCTAGCATTGTGCAGACTTTCTTGATTAGGAGTGAGGAAACTGCCACAGTACCTAGATGAGTCCGTGCAGATGCTCAGCCCATTGTTTTGTGGGTGGTGCTGAGGCACCGGACTACACACAGGTCTGCTCCTAACAGGGGACTGTGGCTTTTAAATACAGTGCGTTGGATAGTAACCTCCATCTCCACTCTTAACTTTTCCTCATGAATAATGTTTAAACAGGTATCCAAACACACAGTTAGAACCAAGTAGACACAGAACGTGGTGATGCCTGATGAACTGCAGGCTAGCAACTCAGTTCAGCCCAAGGGATCTGGTTGTCTCTGTGCCCAGGACAGCGGAGATCAACTAAGCATCCCAGCCAGACAGCCAGCAAGACACAAAGATCAAAAACAGAGCAGGAGGAGGAGCCTCCGCCTTAAACAGAACAAATACAGCACTGAGTAGGTGGTGTCCTACCCCAAAATGACACAGGGGTTTCCTGATCCCACAATGTAGAATGCCAGGGTAATAAGGGATGTGATTGCTCACAGAAACAAGATGCCTACTTAAATTGGACTCTGACATCTCTGTATGAGGCACTATTGCACAGCATGGTCCCAGCCGCCCGGTCAGGGAGAGCCCAGGGCTCCCTCCCACAGCTCCGCACTGCACCAGCAGCGCACTGATCGCCTGGTCTCTCACCATTAATCCAAGCAAGACCTGGGTGAACATCTTTTGGCATACAGCTTTGCAGATGAGCAGATCGGAGCGCATTTGTAAAGTAATAAGCTCACTGACAAATTGTTTAGATTTGCTTCTCTCATCATAAAAGAACACACAATACAAATAGCAATGGCTTTCTCATTACAGAAATGACCCTGTTGCTATCCACACTGCTGTCATTCTGCTAAGATAGGCTATAACAATTAGAATTTAGAGCCATAATCATCATTCTTCCTCCATCCCTCTCAAAGGTAAACTTCTTGGGACAGATCCACGGGTTCAGGGAGACTGTTGTAAAAGTGAAGTAATGCCATTATGTTCAGAGAGTGAGAGAGAGAGCAGAAATCTCTCTGCTGGCTTCAAAAACAATTGACTCTTCTTTAGTAATAGCTAATGCAGACCGATAGTTTTATTATCAGACTTGACTGTCAGTTACTGCAGGAATCAGGCAAAGAGACTATCCAGCTTGAAGACATCAATACAAAATTATCCAGGTAAAACTGTAGCTTGCCAAAAGCAAAATACAGTGTGTATCCACTGGCTTTATTGAATCCAAACACGAACTCAAATAACTATCTGGTTAAAAGAAATGGATGGGTTGCTATGCAAAATTGAAACTACCTTTTCAAACTTTCTTTTGATTGTCTTTCATAAGGATTTCTATTACGAGTTCATTTAAAAGTCTTATCTTTCTAGTAAATAGTTGACCTAAAGACTCACTTAAGCTTTTGCATTTATATGCCAGTTGCCTACTAAAGAGCAGAATTAATAAAATGTGATCTCCATGTGACAGCTTGTGGGTCAATTTTTGCCATACTTACTTCTGAAAAATAAAATTCATCTGCTTTCACTGGGTCTTGAGTTACATTAGGTTAATAAAAGTCTTTGGTTCCTCCTTACATACTCTCCTGCTTACATTCTGCCCCTTGTACTGTTCTTCAGCTTCAAATCCATGCTCCATCAGTCAAAAAATGATCGTTAGTATGAAAAGAAGGTGCAACAAGTATAATTTAAATTGCATGACTATGGCAGAACAGTGTTCTTAAATTGAATTTTACACTCTGAACTGTATTCAGCATGGGGTCATTTCTATTTTGGATCATGTCAGAAGTATACCTTTGAAACCGTTGTGTTACAAACCACACACATCCTTTCAAAACATTACTTCTCTTGCTTTTGAGTTTGGGGAATAGTGGTATGGAGTCCAGGCTTCTTGTGACCTACAGCTGGAGCCAGTATTCTCTCCCCTCTGTGTTTCCACCAAGTTTTATTTAAATTCCACCTCAGAAACCAAGGTCTGAAAAGCAATGAGTTCTGGAGAATTTAATGGGGATCAGAGTGGGGTGTTACTGAACAGATAAATAAAAAGGTAAATAACCCACATAGTATTTACCTTGTACTGTGCAGAATAGTCCCATTGGGTCTCGGCCAGTACAGGCAAACTCAACATTTCAAAGAGAGTGAAACAGTTGTAAAAGTAGAAAGGCTACTAAGCATTACTACTGGATATAGGATACCCATAAATGTATAGATTAAATCAATAAGCACCTTTAAAAATCAACTAGAACATTGTCACCAATTACAGCAGACCAGATGTTTAGACAGACAGGCATAAAAACTGCTGCACAAAGATTTGCAGAATGTTAGTGGGGTGTATTGTATCAGAGTCCTTATGTGTAAAAATACAGGTACTTACTAAAAACAGTGCTAAATGAAAGGTGAATCATCATGTATATACCAAGATTTAAGCAAACAGCTCCTGTTTTTACTGATACAGTCCTAGAACAAGTGGTTGCAACGAGAAAGCAGACAGCACTTCAGGTATATATTTAGTCATGAGTTTAATCTGTTTGCTCTTCCACCTCAGGGATAGAGAGAGATGAAAAAGGTAGATGGGAAATGGCTTTAGTTTACGTACAGTGTCACTTACCTATTATTTCATGTGACTTAGTTCTTATCAAAATCCTCTGCTAATGTATGGTACTGAAGGATCCAAGGGTAAAACTGATGGTTAAATCTTACCCTGCACCTCTGGAGATGTTCAGATTACAGTGTTAACTTGATCTCAACTAAAATTTGGAAAAAGTAATGATAGGTAACGAAGACAACAAACTACAGAGTTGACTTCCTTCTCAAGCATTACTGCCAGATTTATTATGCTGGTTAGCCATTGTCGCACACGTACTTAACTGCGATAAGATTTGAAATGTACTGATTGCAGTCTCTGAGAGATAAATCTCTGTGCCAAGCATTGTAATTAACTCAAAATTTACTAATTTATCAAGACTCCTGAAACAAGCATGTCTAATTGCCCATCTTTATTAATACATTCAAGAATGTTTAACATTTTACTACCATTTAAACTGGAGTTCTAATAAGATACAGTATCAATTAATGGTCCTGTTAAAAGTCAGCTGGTATTTTTACAATAGCAGCAGAACTCCGTTACACATTAAACAGCATAGAGCAATCGTAAGGTTTGGGGTTTTGTTTGGAAAGGTGGATTGGAATGATTCTATGATTCAATGATACAGTGCTAAAATTTTAACGAGCATATCCCACAAGACATTCCTTGCTTAAGGGGATGGTAAAAAAAAAAAAAAACACTTTAGTTTTGGGTTTGCCCAGAAAAGGACAATGAAGGAACAGGAATTCCATTAGTGTGTTTGTCTTTTAAAAGCAACATGTATTTCCAAAGCCTGAGGGACATAAATGCACTACACTGCACTGCTTTTGTTTGGTTCTCGAAATGTGTTTATTTTCAGTTTTTTGGTTTGTTTTTGTTTTGTTTTTTTTTCCTGGGAGGTCATCAGTTTCAACCAAATTGGTATTAATATATATCCCCACCTCTGTGCTCCTCACTCATGGCTTTCCTTACCTCTGAAAGTGTGATGAAGTCACAGCTAGGAGAAAGCTAGTGCTGAAAAGCCTTAGTCAGAAGTGCCAAATCCTGTCCCATGATAGAGCAAGAGATGATAGCCCACTTGCACTAATGCAGTCTTATTTTGTAACTACAAATAATGGCCCAAAGGCACAAACAGAGCTGTCCAGAATGGCTTCTCAGCAAGGTATGCTGTCCTTTTGAAACTGAAGTTTTCTCTAGGTGGACTGGTTTTCATCCAACTTTCAATAGGGTGCTTTCTTTAGAAGCCTAAGACTTGGTGACAATACGGATATAATTAAACAGCTGACTACAGTGTCAGTTAAAACACTGGCCTGTGATGTGAACAACACACCACAAATGTTCTACACTGTTTTACAGTGGCATTTATCAGGACACTTTTAAAGTAACCAGACTGAATGATGCGTGATGATTTAGCAACAAAACTTCAATATCGGTCAATAAATTCATATTTTCACTTACTGAGAGAATTGCTATAAACTTTATATGCTAAATGCATCAGCCAACTGAAGTATTTTTATTTTGTTTGTGAACATGTCACATAAATTTCCATAAGCTGCTGAACACAATAAACTGGGAAATTACTTGCTAACTTAAGCATAGTGGGTATTCAAAAAACACCAGGAACTACCATTTTGGCTGCTGTTTTCCTCTGTAGTTTTATCTACTGCAAAAGCCATTTACAACACTGGAAGATACCTCAATGGCTTCTGTTGTCCAGCAGCCTCTTTTCACAGGACGGTAGCATAGGCAGGCTAGCAGATAGCAAAGGAGGTAAATCTCAGGAGGTTCTTACTCTCTAAAACAACTATTGCAAGAATCCCACAGATACACAGTCAGCCTTTTACCTGGAAGATTCTCATTTTCTTTACTGAGTTGCATGCATATCTCAGGATTTTTGTGGTTCAGGTTCTCATGGTCTTTCAGACATGTCCTAGTCCCTTCCAAATAGCACATAATATGCCCCATTTATAATAATAATATAAAAACAAACAAAAAAAAAACAAACAAAGAAAGAGATGGCAAGTTTATTAATGAATGACAAACCCAACGAGAAACTGGCAATTCTTAGGTTAATTGCAGTAGACTGCTTAAAGGAATTTAGCTATTCTTCTTCACTGAGACATTTAAGAAGAATCCTGTCCTTGAGCACTCATACAACTTTTATTTATGTGAATAACTTTTTCCAATAGAAATGGAAAATTTTTCTAATGAACCTTGATGAAGTTCAGGTTGCTGGGTCAGGTCTAGGATACTTTGCACCAAAACCTTGAGCCAAGAGATACCACCATCATAAAACTTTCCTCCTGGTATTGTGGTAGAGCTCGCCTTGCCCTTCAAACAGAAGGTTCATATGCTGATTTAGGTGGGACAAGAAGGCGGCCGTTTTCACGCTCAAGTATCCACCAGTGAAAATGCTCTTCTTTGGACAGCGTGCAGTAGCTCATGTGCAGTTACCCTATCCATACGCTTATCTGCCCCTACGTGAAGTATTGTGTAGGATGCCCCTAGGGTGGGTCCAAGACCAAAAGTATCCAAGTACAAGGCTTGAAGAAGAGGTAGCTTGACTCTAAAAATTTTTAAAGGCCACTCACCTATTGAGCTTTGTGCCTCCAGCTCTCTTGTGCCCTTCTTGTGGTGATGCCAGGCCAAGAAGAGAAATAGGTTCCTTCTCAGCAGGGTTTGATGTGACCTGCTGGAACAGCCTTCAGGGTCATGAACTCTGGTCCTCAGAGGGGATGAGCAGCCCACGGGCACTGTGCAGAGCTGGGACAGTCAAATCACTGCTGAATCAGAAACAGTGCAGTCATGCTTAAGGCATCTTCTTCTGTGTTGATATGTTTTCCTTGACAGGCTGATTTGCACCACTGGATATTACGTTACACTGATGATAGCACCACAGGAACCAGCTCACATAAAGCCAGTACTGCACTGGGCCATATAAACAGAGTTAAGAGAGGAGAGAGGCAGCATACTATTTTTTTTTATTTTTTTTTTTTTTTTTGTGATCCAGGAGTGTAAACCCAAAGTTTCAATCTTCACACAGATAAGCCTGTACAAACCCACAGGTGCTCCTTGCCACAGCGCCAGGTTTTGTATTCAGCGAGTCTCTTGCACTGGGATTCTATTACTGTTTGAAAACAAAGCCTATGTAATTGCTGGAAACAAAGTGCTTCGCTGGGAGGGAATGACTTGTGCTGTTTTAAAAGCTATTAAAGAATACTTAGCGATCCCATTATCATCTTATTATGACATGCTGACCTGTGGAATAGACTGACTGCCTAAAATGCTGTCTGCTTTTTCTAGCTATCTCAGCTGGTCTAAGCAAGGATTTTACCCCTCCCTATTAAACGTGCTGCTCACATGCCTCATATCCACCCATCATCATCAACTCCTCAGTTTCGTAAATGAGACAACAGTAGTTTCCTGGGGTTTTCTCTGAGGAATGAACCAAAGTGCCTGAAGTAACATCATCATGCTTCCATAACTCTCTCTTTCACTGTTTTTGACCAGTTGTACAGTGGTAATTTTTGTTTGTTTGTTTGTTTTCAGACTATTAAGGCAAAAGGAATAATGCTCGTAGCTGATAGCACTGAACAAGGTTTCAGATGATTTGGGTTTAGCTTCTTCAAGGTCATACCTGGGTCTCTGGAACTCAGCTTTAATCCCTCAAATCTCCATTGATAAGTAGGGGGATAATAATTTCTTTGTCTGTCTAGTCTGCTTGGATTAACACCCTGCAGGATCTTGAATTCTTCCCTGGCAAAGACAGCTTTTGCATGGAGCCTGAAGGTACCATTATAATACGCATAATTATTAACACAAGCTCTTGTTTTTCCCTCAGAAAAAGCCCTTTAATTTAAAATCATCACTGTAGTTTCAACTTCTTCAAACATCTTTTATTGACAACTAAAACAATTGAAAATTAAACTTCGTAACAACTAGTTGTGGCAGGGACACTTAAATGCAATGATTAGTGAGCAAGAGAACATCTACAATGTGGTTTTAAACCCTGGTTACTTTTTCTGTGTCCTTTGGCTTTGCTACCTTCAAAATGAAAGCAGTAACATCTACCTTCCCCATTAATCATTTTGGATTGAGCTGCTGAGTTAAATAGCAGTGGCCAGTGGAAGAGTTTTACATTCTGTCTACAACCTCATTGCATTATCGACCTATTTCAAAGGTATTAAAATTCTAAATCCTGTTAAAATCTAAATTTTTTTTTAAGTGTTGGGTTTGGTTTAAGGTAGGGATTTTTCTGCTTTCAGGTGCTTCAGCTTCTGTTAATACTCAAACTTTCCCCGCAAACTCTGACACTGGCATATTTAATGTAAGTATAAATGCAATTTCAGTTTGTCACAAAACATCCAAAACTTCTAAAAACACCATAACATTATGACATTTTTATAGAAAAAAATGATGAATAAAAAATCTTTTCCACTCCTCTATGAATTCCTAAGCATCCCCTCTGCCTACAGCTCACTTGTAGAATCAAGTCCACAAAATTTCAGCAAGAACAGTATTTTGATTTCAACATAACCTGCTGCACTCTTGCCACTTAAGGAGCTAAATAGGAGAGAGATATCTGGTGTCTCTTAGACAGAAGCATTTAGCTTGGGCCTATGGAAGGCAGTAGATTTTGCTTGTTCTTTACAGAGTTTCTGTGATATGAAATAGCTTCCTCTTATGACTGATACCACAAACTGAATGTCCCCAGAGAGGGGCAAACCTCAGAATTACAGGGAACACCTCCAACCCTGCCCACTTGTTCTTTACATAGCCATTTCTGAACCAGCAATATCAGAACAACTGTTTCAGAATATCAAAATCAGGACAAATTGTACTTGGTTTATGGCTGCCCAGCTCAAACACAGAATTTTGTGGTCAGGAGAGCACTTGCTGGTGGTCCATAGAGACCTTAGTCATGTGTATGATGATGGCTCCTCCTCTGAGTATCTGATGGGAGGAGAGAAAGAGCTGATGCCAATGGCACATTTACTGTCTCATAGGGGTTGGGATGCTCCTGAATCCAAAAGCGCTGAAAATATTCTGCAACCTTCCTAATATCAATGTGCTGGGCATAAGTTATTACATTCAAGAGTATTCTGGTGAGAAGTAGCTTAGACCAATGCAAGGGCATGGATTAATAGCCATTAAAATCCATCACTATTAAAAGGAAGTTCATGATGAGCAAAGCTTGGGGAGTCACTGGAACCTAGTGGAAGCTGTGAAAAAGCATCAGAGAGTCAGTAAATAGCTTGGAATAAATTCAATGTCATAAAAAAGGGTTAAATGTCAGATAGTTCCTGATCATCTTGCTTTGGCAGATTTGTGCCTCATAAATGTTTAGAAACACAAATAAGTGAACTAATGATTGCTGATGCATCCACCATGGCAAACAGGGCATGAGTCACTGAACGGTGAGGTGCCCTAAGTCATTCAGGACGTCCACAGGGGGCTGTCAGGTATGACACAGGACCTTCAGCAGACCATGATCTGCAGTATTACCCAGCGATGAGTGAAAGAGTGCTAACTCTCCACTTGAGATACAACTAAATGACAACAAACCTTCTTGTGTGAGGTGTTCTATGCAATGGGAAAGCATAGCTACCTAGACAGACTTATAATCAAAACAAACACGTGAGGGTTGAGGGGAAACATTCAAGGTCAGGTTGGATAGGGCTTTGAGCAACCTGATCTAGTTGAAGATGTCCCTGCTCATTGCAGGGGAGATTGACTAGATGACTTTTAAAGGTCTCTCTGACACAAACTATTCTATGATTCTATGAAAGCAATTATCACACTGCTTTTACATAGATAGGCAGAAAGAAAGAGTAGTGTACTTAGAGTCAGTGAGGAGGTCTATGGTTCTTAGACCAGTCTCATTCTGGTGCATCATTCAACAGACCACACTCCCATAGTTCCTCCCTGTGTGCACAGACACCCAACAGTAGGGTGCACCCGCTGGCAAAGGGTGCTGCCTTACCCAACTAATTGCTGCGTTACGACCATGGGGTTACAAGGGTGTGCACAAGACAGAGCCCTTTCTGGGTCATCTAAATTTTGCCGGAGAGAAACCATGTCAGGAAGGCAACCAAGATCAAGGAAACATAAATATCACTTTAAGTCCGCCTGGATTCCCTCCAGCATCTGTGTTAAGTACCGCTGGCTGAACATGAGAATTTCATTCCTCTCCTCCCTATTCTCCTCCTCAAACAGTGATGCTGCCGTGCTGCTTTTAGGACACTGCACATAACTGTGTTGTGCCAAGAGTCAGAACGCCCTGACTCTGGCCGTAACGCAGGCTCCCATCGGACAGCATCATTTATGTGTGGTTAACATGGACACAGAAATACTCTGCTCCTACAGCCAAAGAGATACAACCAGATCATTAATTATTTCCATTCCTTCAGAAACTTCACAGAGAAATAAATAGTCATGGAAGCTCACGCCAGGGCTTGGACCTCACATAGCAGAAGACACTTGGTTTCTTGGGAGCCCATCCCCTCAGGACTCTCAAGTTCCTTTCATGCACGTGACAACTAATGCCCTGCAGACAGGATGGACACTGATGGATTGTGAGTCCTCAGTGAGTGATTGTGAGGTCTTTCTTTCCCCCATCCTCTTATAATTTAAGATCTTCCTTCTTCGATTTTATATTTCCTCCCCTGATATACGTATTTTTTCAGCTTTCCTTACATGTGTGTTTGTCCCAGAGCAGCCTCTCCTCCCCCAGCTCCCTCTTCCCTCGCCTCACTCACTGTGAATAAGACCTCTCTGTCTGAGGCAGCAATCACTGAAGAGCCTCAAAAGTACCCATTTCTCCTCCCCCTGTTTTGACGCACTGTTTATCTTCTTGTTGGATCAATAGCCCATCTGCTTTTAGGAGTTTTCTAGCATTCTGATGTTAAATGAAAACAGAGAGAATCAATCCTCAGTTAATTTCCCCAGCCAAACAATTTAGATCTCTCTTCTGATCCACCGTCATGTGAATTATACAATACTGGCATACTGTGAGGCCTTCCCAGATAAAGTAAACACTTTTATAATGCTGAAATACCCTCTTTATTAGTAACTCTCAAATGTGACAAACCAGGAGATTTATTTTATAATGTTGCATAGTCCTTGGTTGAACTTGTTAAAACTCCCAGCTATTGTAATGTAGTAAATCGCTAATTAACAGTGGGGTTTGCTTTGTTTTTAATGGACTTTGGGGATACATTTCAGACTTAGATTAAGATTAGTGCAAAAAAGACTTCTCCTTAATTATTTCAAATTGAGTGTTATGCTAATAGTAAACAATTAGTTCTTTCCTGACTGAAAATTAATGTTCTATAAATAATTACAAAACCAAGCTGCTGTGTGAGTCCCAAAAGGAGCTGCCAGACTTAGTGGTTAACCCACAAGAAAGAGGCATGGATCTTTTCCATGGTCTCACACTTTGCAAAAATGAAGCACGCACTTTGGCAGTTTTGTAGGGTTTTTCTACACTGTCTGGAAAAAAAAAAAAAAAGAAAGAAGAAAAATATATGTAAAAAATAGAAATATATATATAAAACTTGAAGAGTGCATTTCTGAAGGCAAAGGTGTGTATGGTTCTATGGTTTACCAGTTCTCAGGTCATTTCACAAATCAAAGTTAATCAAAATATTAGCATCCATCCCAGTAGAGATTTCTGGTTTGTGAGGCTTTGTACTCACTTTTGCATAGAGAAAACTGGGAACACAGAAAATGGAGTTATCTCAGCTGATCCTGTTTCAAGTTTAGTTGATGGGGTGTGAGTCCATTATACATCATGTTCTAGATCACCTAATTGTCTCATTAAACTCCTAGGAGTTAAGATTTTCCTCTTAATGGCTGCAAAGTTTTGGTTACTCATTTTGATTTACGTTAGCTTTTTCTCGGGACCCTGGGCTCTTCAGTGTCTTTCCATGCCCTTACAGATCCCTTCTGCAGTCACTGGAAAGGGAGAGACACCTTTCATGCATAAATCGGTAAAAGATGGGATTTCTGAACATATAGAGTAAAGGATTTCTCACTGGTGAAGGCAAAGTTCATGTTGGCAGGGGAAGCAGAGCAGCTCCTCTGGGCATCAGCATCAGCTAAATAACTCAGGAGGACAAAAGTCAGTGTGCTGCCCTTGCAGCAGTCCGTCATGTCCCAACACTACCTGTCCCAAACCTATTCCTCTGCCACAGCTGACGGAGTGCACACCATGCCATGGGGTGAGGGAACGAAGAACATCACCAGGAGCCGAGTATCCTGCACATTTTGCCCTCTCGCTGGACGCAGCCCTGCAACATGCACAGACTTTTGTTCAGTGGTGGAAGAGGGAGAGCTGCCAGGCGTGTGGCAGCGCTGGGGGACAGTATGTCAGCACTTACTGGTGCTGCTGGGGGTTCTGCTCCGTCCCACCACACCGCACTGGACATGCCACACCTCTGAGACTGGAGGAGCCTCTCTCATTGTGTCTCAAAACTGTAATTTTGCCATTTCCACTTTTTCATTTTGGGCAGCTCCCTACTTGGCCTTCATCTTAACCCTGCTCAGCCTTGTGCTTTGTCTTACACAGCACGCTAGAGCCACACAGTCAATCAAATTTGCAAGAGACTCTTGCCTCAGTTCCCTCAAAATTTCTGAGCATTTTTCTTGAGGCCTGTCAAAACCCTGTGATAATCCTCTCCTTCCTTATTCTGGCACAAGGGAAGATATCAGACATTCCTCAGAAGAGATGTGACATTTTGTTCCCTGTCATCTCCTTTCTCTGTGCAGCCTCCAAGCCTGGCTCAGAGAGGGCAGTGTACCTCATCTCTTGCCTATGTGGCGTTTGGTTAAAAAATCCCCACCAGCTCCTACAAACCAGCACCCTGAAGTGCGCAGGGACCTCTGATAAACTGCTGATGAGCCTTGATGTCCAAGAATTTTCCAAGCCGCAACAACCATGGTCTTATAACCCCTCATGTCCATTAAAGAAGAGAAGACATAACATCATTAACTTAGAGCTTGATGAGTGTGTGTGTGCTTTCCTAACATTCCTCCCAGACTTGTACCAGTCCTGAAGTCTTCCACTAAGCCTGAGTTCTCAGGTGAGAGGGATATGAATTCTGTCTGCTCTGTAAGTAAAATAAGATTTCAATTTGCTGTCAGAACTTTAATTAAAACACTTATAGATCAACTTAACCATGGCAAATTGTCTGCACCACTATCACTATAGGAAGATGAATGTTAGCTGTGAAAACAGGCAAAGTACACTCCCCTAGACTAATGTGTAATTTCATAGCCATTGATTTTTGACTTTGAAAATTCTCCCACATGCTTCTGGGAATTGGAACTTGTTACAGGTGACCTGGCAGCAGCTTTAACAATTTTTTTTAAACCTTTTGTGAATGTGAAAGAAGAGTCATTTTGCCCATTCATGTTTTTCCGTGGCAGGCATGATGCACAAGCACCTACATCCCAAGTTCTGGAACCCAGACTAATTGTCAGATGACTACATTTAACAGATAGTATATAATCTACAGCATTAGTATCTATGAGATAATGATAAGCAACCACCATCTCCTGTTGTAAGACTTAGGATCTAATTCTGTATTTAGACTGATTATCAACTTTCTTTTATGTTACAATGACAAGTCAGATCATGTACCATGATAAATTTAATTACTGGAATGAATTTTCTTATGCCAATCAGATACATTAAAAGAGTACAAAAATATAAGTAACTTGCTGACTTAAGAGCAGGTGTGTGATTTAGTATATAACAGGCTGTTTGAAATGGTCACATAACTAAATGAGTAATTTCACTATCAAAACTAACCATTTAGCCCAGATAAATGTTGTGATGTTTTTATTAAATGCCAAACATTTAAAATCAGTCAGTGCAACATCTGAGCACCTCGCAGTCCCCCAGACATCATGTTTCAGATCACTTCCTTGGATCAACTATGTTAACCACGGCTGCCACTTCTCTGCTTTTTGCCCAGGCCCGTGCAGCAGGATTTCGACTCTCTCAACAACCCATTAAACATGCAGGCAGTAGTAGGAGTGAAGACTAGGCTGTGTACAAGGGGCCTGAGACATGGACAAACAGACACCCAGCCTTCTAGCAGTTTCTGGATGTCTAAGGGGACTGTTCAATGCAACATAAGAAATCAACGTCAGAGCACCAGATTTAACTGCAACGCTGTAGTTCACCCAGCAGTTGAGTTCTGGGTTTCTGTAACGACGTCATACACGCTCCATCCCAGCAGCATCCTCAGGGTCACGTGGGAAAAGAAGAAACAAGGAATGGAGAAAGCAAGAATCAGCAGAGAAGAAAATGCACTTGGGGTTGCCCCTTGCTTTAGATCTGCACCACGCATCTGCACCACAATGGCAGGACCACTTGAAAGTGCTGGCAATTAAGATGCACCTCCTGGCAGTCCCTGTGATGGTCCAGTTGTAGCATGTTAAGCAGCACAGAAACAGACTGTGGTGTTTTCAGTGTGTTCACATTGTTAGTGGTGGCAGAGGATGGAAGGCCACCAATTAGACCAGATAACACGCAGACAAGGTTCAGGACAGAGGTCAGGGTGAGGGTCAAGGCTGCTCAGGGGCAGCTGGACCTCGATATGAAGCCTACAAAGGCAGCTGCCCAGTGCTCCGGCCGCTTCATACCACAAGCCCTCATGCCACAATGAGATAATTGTGCCCTGAGCACATCTACCCTAAGGCCTGCCCTAGCATATCTGGACCTTGTTGTAACTGGGCTTGTCTAAAATCGGAGTTAAATCTACCAAGACAGAAAGACTATACCACCATAGCTGTGACCAAGAGTTAGGCCCAGCTGGCTACAGGAAGGTGGGAAGGCAGTCTGGTGGTTATGCAGTTGTCCAGCAATATCCAGCATTATCTGGGACCCACATCCAAGTAAAGCAACTGTGTATATACACTAGACATGCAATTGCATCAATCTCATCCATTGCCTTTATTTACACACTTAACATCAGTGGCAATCTTTTCCTTCTGCCATGGAGTTGTCAAAGACATCCTATCCATCAGTGCAAATGTGAGGACTTAATTACAGCTTCTGCATGCGTGGCCTCAGGGCACTGATGGGCAGAAAACCAGTGTGGTTTGATTAACCAAGTTCCTGTCTCTGTTTTCAGCTGAGTCCCCTTCTTGAGCAAACATAGTCCAGCTGCTTATTGTGTCGCTATGTGTTTAGATTTGCGTCTCTTATAGAATAAATGAGAAATCAAGGGTAAACAAGAAGGTGAGGGGTTTATTAAGCTCCTTTACTCTGACTACTGCTTCTACTGGCATTTCCTTTGACTTTTGACCTTCCTTGATGCAAAGGCTCTGGTCTCCTTGCAGCTAAGCTGCGGCTTTCTCTGAAGTACATGGGCTGTAATGTGATACCTGCGGATATGGTACCCGGGGTAATTAAGATGTTTGTTGACTTTGGTTCTGCCCCCATCCAGTGTGTAACTATGTCCATAGGAAACCAGTGTTTGCTTGCTGATGAAGTGCCAAACATTGGTGCATGAAATCACCAAAGTTCCTAGTCTTAAATGTTCCATGTTTCTTCATTACTAATTGAATAAAGTCAGTGTGTTTGGCAAAGAACATATGAAGGTGCCATTTACAAAGCAGGAACAAACATTTATGAATTGATTATACAGTGAGGACAGTACTTGGCTTACTCTCTAATGACAAACACCCAAGACATCACAGAATTATTCTGCCTAGCAGGAGTGAGGCCAGATGAAATATGTTTGGCCAAATATCAGTCTCCTAGAAAAGATCATACTTCACCCCAAACTCCGCTAATATTAGTAACCAGTTCTCCACTAACTACAGGGGAGCTAGCCTAGCCTGATGTCTGACTCTTTATATATCTTTCTTTTACATTATGAACAATTTTCAGTACCATGGCTTCTTTTCATTGTTGAGAGGGTGATTTCCTACCGTCAGTGCTCCACACATCTACTGATCTTTCATGAAGCAGATGACATCAGCACTTAACCACATCACCTGGTTCCCCATCTTGTGGTCCAAGCATCCTCAGCCTCTGCCTTTTCAGATCTTTGACACAGCACATTACTGATGCTCTTGATCTCTTCTGCTCATTCCTTTGCTCTTCTCTCTATCTCACTTTCTGCGGCATGCTAGTTCTGATAGCCATCAGACTTTTTTCCTAGAGGACTTTGATAAACAAGAAGTCGTTGGAAGCTGTTATGGGTGTAGACTGTCAAGAATGAGGCAAACTGGATGCTCCATGGACCTTCCTTACCCCTGATTCCAAGGCCCAGACTGAATGATCAACATGATCCTTTCAGTCCAACATGTCTAATGTTTAGTGGCACACAGGGATTTCTATCTGCTTTCACATCCTGTGGGGCTCAAAAATAAAGTAACTACAGGTATCAGATATAATAGAAGCAGTGAACTTTTATAATTCTGCCAGTGTGATCCAAGAAATTCACGTACTTCCTTTGAGGCATAGAACTTGAAGAAATTACTGTAGTTTTTCTAATGGGAACCTGTAAGCAAGCATTACTGCAGGGAACTTAGAAAGATTGAAATCTTCCCCAGGATTGGATGTGGCAGCTCCAAAGGCACTGGACGCTGACAGTATGCTTTGGAAGAAGCATAAGGACGACTGGAAGCTGCTAAAACAAGACTGCTGAGAATGAACAGTTTAGGAAATGGATTAGTTAGCAGATTATTTGTAGTGTAACTGATAACAAGGTCAGAGCAAGGTTATTGCAGCAATGGGCTTCACTTTGCAAAAAAGGGTTTATACTTGCAGGTCAAGTCAAAACTCTGCTTTTCAGATGAAAAGTTCAGTAAGACCAAAGGGAATCCAATTAAAAATGCATACCAAAGTGCAAAGATGGGCTGCAAAGGTCAGCAAATGGCCCGGACAAAATTTACTTGCAGAAAATGTGGCATTAATCACAACAAAATGGAATAGGGTCCACTGCCAGAAGAATGTGGCTATGTAAGGAATATACACAGCTTGAAGCCATCGGATTCATTTTTTCTGCACATTCTGTCAGGCAACACTTCAGTAAATTCCTTGTAGTTGTTTATCTCTGAGCTAACCATCTAGATTTTCTTTATCATCAGTGGAGAGAAACAGGCTCTTCTGGGGCATAATTCATCTCACAGTATGGTAGACATCTAAAATACACCACAGGGATAATGTTCTGAAAATGACTATTTATCTCCATCGACTATGAAGAAAGCCATGGGTGACTGGCACATATGCACATGTTTCTACACTGTGGATATCTAAACCAAAGCAAGATTAATCCAGCTTTTGTGGGAAGCCACAGGCATGTCTAGCGCGTCAAAGGCATCAAATCTGGCATGAAAAGTTGCATAACCACCACTACACCTAAACACTGCAGAGCTTCTGAGTTTGGGTGTGAGAGTAGGCATTGCAGTAATGTCACCACACTCCTCCATTCTTCACACATATCCTGATCTTATATAGCTTTTAGATTTACTTTCTATCCTGTACAGAAAAATCACACTTCTGGACTGGCAATCTCGGTCTACTAATTAATGACTTCATTGTTACGCCCATTGACAGTCTACTCAGATCCATCTTTTTTCCACCTTTCTGCATGATTCTTTTCCACATGATGAAGTGGCTTCTCATTTCTTTGACTCTTTTCACTGGAATGTAGACAAATGTCTTCCTGTAAGTGCATCCCGATGTTCTTCCCTCTACCCAAAAAGCTGTTGCTTCTGCCAGGTGCCCACCAAAGCCACTCTATTAGTCCCCCTCCTCAGCTGGACAGGGGACAGAAAAGGCTTGTGGGTCAAGATAAGGACAGGGAGAGATCACTCATCAATTACCATTACCAGCAAAATGGACTTGTCTTGGGGAAATTAGAATAGCCATGAGCAGGTTGAAAGTTTATGGGTAAGAATTAGAGACCAAGGCAACAAGCAGAACCTTGTGGTTGGTGTCTACTACAAGCCATCCAATCAAGGGGAGCCTATTGACAGAAGCCTTCTTACTCCAGCTACAGGAGGCATCATGCTTGCAGGCTCTTGTCCTCGTGGGGGACTTCAACCACCCCAACATCTGCTGGAAAAGTAGCACAGCAAGCTGTAGTTAATCCAGGAGACTCCTGGAGTGCATGGAGAATAACTTCTTAGGCCAGGTAATAGACAACCCTACCAGAGGGGATGTGATACTGGACCTGTTGGCCACCAACGCAAGTGAGCTCATTGATGACATCAAGACTGGAGGCAGCCTGAGCTGCAGTGATCGTGCACTGGTCCAGTTTGCACAAGTCCTCCACAGGTTGCAGGTGGATATCTGCTCCACCATTAACCTCCATGGGCTGCAGAGGGACAGCCTGTCTCACCATGGCCTTCACCATGGGCTGCAGGGGAATCTCTGCTTAGACACCTGGAGCACTTCCTCACCCTCCTTTTTCAGTGACCTTGGTGCCTGCAGAGTTGTTTCTTTCACATATTGTCACTCCTTTCCTCTGGGTACTGATGCACACCAACATTTTCTCCTTCTTGAATAAGTTATTACAGAGACGCTACCACCATCTCTGATTGACTTGGCCTTGGCAGTGATGTGTCCATCTTGAATGCTGGCCTCCATCAGACACAGGGGAAGCTTCTAGCAGTTTATCACAGAAGCCACACCTGTAGCCCCCCACTGCCAAAACCTTGCCAAGCAAACCCAATACACTGCTACAGTCCCTCCAACTTTAACAGTAAAGAGGTATGTACACATTGATGGATAACACTTCTGTAGAGCAATTCCCATGGCCTTGGTAATCTACTGCAGCCTGCTAGTGAAGTAGCTGTTGACCAAATATTTCTGGACTGAATTTTTAGCCACCAGTGAAAATGACTTGGGTGATCATGAGATTAACAAGTTTAGCGGTAAAGGGAGTAAAAAAGCAATTATTGCTTTTCTAGCTAAAAAGCAAACCTGTTTTTTCTAAATTTTGCACTCAGAGTTTCAAAGCTTTAGTTTAATGCTAGACTGTAGCCGAGGGGTTTAAATGTGCGCCTGAGAAAATGAGTGTATTGGAGTGAGGAAAGAAAGACATGGCACACACAGATGTATGAATATAAAATACACTAACTGTTACCTGATCTTGCTCACAGAAAATACTGCCACTAAGTTCAACACAGTCAATGATGGTACGGAGGGAGGGGTAAACCCACATCTGGTAAAAGGAGAATCTAGTTCCTGCTGTTTCACCATCACTTAAAAGTGACTGCTTGCCAGCCATGTTTGTTGGGGAAAACACTGACACGTGCTCAAGAGAAATAATGTGTGCTGGTTTGGGCCAAACCTCCCTGAAAAGAGAAACAATTGCAACCTCCACCCCCATTGAGTGCATGAGCCCACTCCAATCACGGGCATATGGAAAGCATATGTGGACCAGGAGATTTCCACTGAGAAATGTGTTCCATGAGAAAGGCTGACAGAAAATATGTCAAAAAAGCACCAGATCCAATCCAGAGAAGACTATGAATTGAACCTTACAGACAAAGAGGGAGCAAATGTTGGTGCAGGAAGAAGAGAAAAATTGTCAGAGGAGATACTGTATGAGGCGGGCACTATCCAAGCCATTGATTTTAGGCATAGGTTTTAGGAGGTGCCCAGTGACAGGACAAGAGGTAACGGGCACAAACTTGAGCACAGGAAGTTCCACGTACCCTGAGAAGGAACTTCTTTACCTTGAGGGTGGCAGAGCCCTGGCACAGGCTGACCGGGGAGGCGGTGGAGTCTCCGTCTCTGGAGACATTCCAAACCCGCCTGGACGCGTTCCTGTGCAACCTGCTCTAAGGTGTCTCTGCTCTGGCAGGGGGTTGGACTAGATGATCTCCAGAGGTCCCTTCCAACCCTACCATTCTGTGATTCTGTGGGATCTGACTCCTCCAGTGGAAACCTAGCCGTTGTCATATGTCTAGGCTCCATTCAGGTAAACCTGCAGGCCAGCAACTGGGCAGAGTCTGCAAAGACAGGTACCTAAAGTGAAGTGTTGTGACCATCCTCTGCGTCTCTTACTGATCCCACCAAGTAATGATGACCTTGTTCCCTCTTGGTATAAGAAGACTATAACAAAGAGAAACCTGACACAGCCCTGTTTTGTCCTGTTCCCTGGAACAAGCAGTAAGACCCGTCATTTTGGGTCATTCCTACAGTCAGTGACAGCCTCCTGCACCATTAAAAGCAATGACACCCTGGAAAAGGTAACATTGTCTTGCAAACCAGATCTTACTAGGAAAAGGTGAACCAATGTGGGAGAAAGAAGGAAAATAGAAGAAAGAAATACTTTTTCTTGTTCTCAACTAAGTATTGAGGATGTGGTTTAAATTTTGACCATTCTAATTTTAAATAATGCAACTGAAACAAAGCCACCCCACAAGACTAAGATTAAAAATACACATTTCTCCCTTTCTCTTTTTTCAATCGGTCTTTGAGACCTGGGTAATTCAACTCACCTAGAACTCAATCTGTCAGCAGACACCTTTTCCAACCACTGTATGAGGATCCCCAGGGACCAGTCAGTCACTCAACATTATGGCAGGGCTGTCTCCTCCAAAGTATACTGCAGACACGGAGGATGCACACAAACAATTTACCTGTCCAAAAGGTTGTGAATACCACGGTCCCTCCTTCAATCTGATGGATTCTTTAACCTTTTGATAAGGGACTACTATCCCAAGTACCTCTGGGTTACTTAAACCTAGGTGTCCTTCTCCAGCAGCCAACAGTCAGGTGGGACAAGGCAGGGCATCTGAAGTGTCACCAGACCCTATATTTAGCCTAATGACATATTCCTAAATGGACTACAGGTAACTTGAAACCTGTTCTAAGCAAGACCCTTCTCTGCCAGCAAAGTTGACTTCCCCCGTCTTTCAGGGGAAGCTTAACTTTCACCTAGGACTTCATTTGG
The DNA here is from genome assembly GCA_013400135.1 of Rhinoptilus africanus. Taxonomy (NCBI): domain Eukaryota; kingdom Metazoa; phylum Chordata; class Aves; order Charadriiformes; family Glareolidae; genus Rhinoptilus; species Rhinoptilus africanus. The sequence continues at coordinate 156,574 of VXBO01011168.1, read as the reverse complement.
AAACATGCCAGTGGATATTTCCTGAGATTTCTATTCTGCCCTTTCTTGGGCCATTCCTACCCATTTTGACCCATGATTCTCCACAAACTGAAGACTCGACAGTGGAAAGATACAGGTACCTCCCTTGGTTTGATTTTCAGTGAGCTAAAGCATGCCCTGGAGAAGGCCTTCTCTCTCACTTGACTATAACAGCTCCAGTGGTAATACCTATCAGTTTGGCTTCTGAATTAAGTAAATAAAACTGGGTAGATGAGTCTGAGTATTAGAGTTTATTAGTCTACGTTGAGTGACATGTGCATGAGAAATTTTCTCATTTTTCAGTCCAGAATTAAGCCTGGAGTTCTTTCTGTTTTCTTTCTTTTTAATAGGGACTTCTATAGTACATCCACCTATAAGGAATCGATAGCTGACAGCTGGTTACTGTGACTGACTGAAGGTCGCACAGGTTGTGTTGATGGGTATGATTAATTGCGGAGAGTCAGCTCAAGCATACCCTGCAACTGGGTAAAGGTGTCACTAATGCAAATTGGTCAGCTGGGAATAAACATCATTAATTCCACACAACATGTCAGATAAACAGTCTATGGAGACGTATGCATCTACAAAGCATCAAAAGACTAACTCATGTAGAGTTTATCTTGAGTTAGCAATAAAAGTAATCAATTTGGAATTAAATATGTTCCCAGAGATATGATGAACCAATTGAGATGGATGGTTAAACCACTGCTAGCTTGCTTGACCCATCATAACAATATCAGTCAGCAGTAACTGGCATTGTAAAGAGCGAGGTTTGTACTGTACATTTGGCCATCAGTGAAATTTCTGTTCCACAGAAAGCAGCAGAGTTTCAGGGAAATATTAGTGCCAGATGGGATCAACAGTGAAAAAAACCACCAAATCATTCACAAGGCTGAATGCTCCCATCCATCCATTCCCAGACCCCAATGTAGGTGGTACTGGGACATTACATTTTGTAGGAAAGCTGATTTGTCTGAGACTATCCTGTCTAACCCCTTCTTCTACTACTGAGTCTCTAGCTCAGATGTAAGACAGGCTACTTCCTTGGCAGGTGTCAGTGAGAGCAACTGAACACATCACTGGACTCCCAGATCAGCAGGCACCTACCATATCTTCAAGTTCCCAAAGGAAAACTCTACATTTTCATACAAAACTTATGTTTCCCTAATGCAAATTTTAGTTCTGCAAAAATAACATCTCCTAGTAGGAAAATCCACAACCACCTCTATATACAAAGAAAAATTCTAGGAAAGACAGTCTTAGCCCTTCTCCCTCTGACTTTTGTCTTTTTCTTCTGCACCCACATAATCCCTAGGACACAGGCACTGAGTCATGGCTGGCACTGTTAAGTACATATCAATTAAGAAAAAATAATAGTTTCCCATGAGTAATAAGAGACTACTCTACTTCAGTGTGCTCCTAATAATGTAATTAGTGTAATTCTGGTGGGGGTCTCTTTGCTTGGAACAAGTAATAAATTGAGATCTAACACTGATGCCTTTCACACAACTACATTTCTTTCATTAACATCTCTTGCAGATGCAGGGTTAGCCTGCTTGTTGGGGTCCTAACAAATATTTAAAATACAAAACCAGCCTTCTGTGACTATCTGCATGATAACTAAGCACAATTTCCAACTAAAAATCATATGCAGTTCATCAAGACCTTCATACAAACATGATGCCATGAATTGGTGTCACTTTACACATATTTTGCAAAGCAGCTGCTAACCCTACCTTTGGCATCTGCAACAGCTCAACATGAGCACTCTTGTACATCATTGTGGCCTCTGGACCACCACATTCATAGGTCCTTTGCTTTCCATCATAGCTCTGTATTTAAGTCTCCATAGATCTGAATGTGGATATTTTGTTGCTAGAACATACTGTAGCACTTATTAGCAGGAACAATTTAATTTTTTTTATTATTATAATTAACCATTTTCCAACTAGGTTACATGAAGCATAAGAAATCGGTCCCTGTAATAAAAGATCATTGTCTCAGCTGCTTGAAAATGGAGACACTTGCACTAATCCAGCAAATAAGCCCAGCAAATGGGCAATGAACAGAGAAGCCAGTGAACGTGTGCAGCTCTGAAATCTCTATTATCCTGAGAACGTGTTCCCATTTAGGAACGTGTCTAGTACTTTCCTTTGGTACCAACCTATCAGCATAAAGGAAACAAGCAAATACTTCAGTGGGAAGGGGAACAATTTGTCATACTGACTCTATATAGACTGAAAATTACTTGTTCTTTCTCTATCCTGACAACTGATGATTGAGAAGAGACAAATGGTGTTTCACTTGCCCTAGGAAAATATTGCAGAGCTAGATAGGATAGTGAATGCAGACACTTGACTGGATCTCCTCATCCCTCTCATCATGTCAAAAATGAAAGAACTAGTTCCTTTCTGAAACCTCATATTCTTGGCTAGGTTTATAATCAAGAGTGTACATAAGAAATGGTGTTTACTCAATTTTGATTTGTAAAATACTGCATTTATCTTCTTTCTCTATTTTCCAAAGGGCTGAGCTCACGTATTTTGTAATTTGCATCCACTACAGTGGCTGAAAATTGATTTCTAAAATCTTGCAAGGAGAAAGTAAGGAAGGAGGAAGTCTTACGAGCCATGTTAAAGACTGTTTCCTGCACAAAGAGGAAGTCTGAAATATTCTGAATTCCAAGAAATAGATAAAATTAAAATTACACCTCAGCTGACCAGAGGCACAAGAATGAGATTCCTCTTCCCTAATTCTGCCTGTGATATGAGTTTCCATCTAAGCAGAGTGTCCAGGCTCTCTTTATGGACAGTTTAGGGAGTACAACACTTCTAACAGATGTGGGCGACCACTTTCGGAAGTGCCCTAGATTCCCCGAACTCTGATGACAGCTCTCCACTGATTGTAAAGGCAACCCAGGTGACTAACTCAGATACAGATGCCTCCACTGCAGACAAGCACTTTAAGGAGATAAATCCCTCCCTGGAAGGCCACACATTCCCCTGAGGCCCTGTGCTTCTGGGAAGGGGAGGGATGGTAAAGACCTGGGCCACCAAACCTTCTTCATTTTGTAGGACTTAAAATGTTTTCATCTTCTGGGGGGCCAGATATTGAGAGGCAACTGAGAGATGGTCCTTTGTGACTTTATAACAGTGCTCTGTGCAAGTGCTGAACATGTTTTGCATCTGAATGTTTAGGGGAGATGGGAATCCGGCAGAGATGGGGGTGGGGTTTGAGAATGGGGGTGCATAGCTGGAGGGGTTGAAGAAGGAGCCCCAGGGCTGAGATCTGGTTGAAAAAGAGGGAAGAAAACATTTGACAGGTGACAGGAGATGAAAAGGAGGAGCAGAATTAGAGAAAGGACATTACATAAACCCAGGGAATGGGCTTCCAAAGGAAGAGCAGGAGGAGTCCCACTGCCTGTAGAGTAATTGGGAGCCCTAACTCATTGCTTGAGGCTCCTCTCATGGGCAAAATAAATGAATAAATAAAAAAATAAAAGTTCAGTTTTATTCTTGCTTCAATCACAACTAAGCACCTAAGCAGAACTATGTAGCGGCCCTGGAGGAGTAACTCCTGGAGATCCACAGCACCCAGCTGTGGGGAACCAGCCAATGGTTCTCAAATGTATCTGGTAAATCAATGCTTGTGATTTCACATTTCATTTCACAAGAAATCTGCTTATGAAACTTGCATATGTCACCACTGATCCCCCCTTCACCTCCTCTTCCATTGTCGTTGCTGGGAGTTGTCTTTTTGTGTCTGGTTGATTCAAAACTACAAACTGAAGTTGTGCTGTAAATTAACGACTGCAAAAGCCAGCAGCAACCGCTGTTGCTGTTCTCGTTCCAAAATTAAGTAGAGTTTGCCATCTAGAGGGCAAGCAAGATAGAAATTTTGATCTCTGCTGGGGAGCAGCTTTCAATTTGAGTACAGACAGTTCAGTATTACAAATTGGGCAGCACGACAACAACCGACTTACACTAAATAAGGAAGAGGGCAGTAGTTTCTTTCTGAGTCTGGGAGGAATAGTCATTTTCTTATCTAAATTGTGCACGCTGAAATAGCCAGACAGGTTAATTAAGCTCAGCAGATCAATAGCATTCATATTCAGCAAGGAAAAGCTTTGCCAGAGACTGTACTTTTTGGGCCAGCCTACTCCACTATGCATGTAGGCAGAGGCGGGATAATCACCAGCAGTGGGTAAAACTCTGTTTCCAATGCAGCTGGGTGTTGGCTGCAAATTTCTACTGAAACCCAAACCTTCATCCCATGAAAGTGGAAATCTTCCATTTTTACACCTAGATTACACAGAAAATTATTTACTTCTCTCCAGTCCTACATCTTCCCCAGTATATTTCCTCCATGATAGATGTCAAAATGTGCTCTCAGGGTCTCCTTTTTCCCAGGAAAACTATGGGGGTTTTCCCTCTTTCCTTTGTTTCCTTTTCCTTTCTGGTGTTTCTTGACTGCATTAAGATGCCCTGTTCTTGAAAGCCCAGAGCTCTGCTCTCATCCATGCAGTGGCTCTGCATTTCACTCTACTTGGAAATATCCCTGCTTCCTTGGGGGAGGAAGGACTAGATGACCTCCAAAGCTCCCTTCCACCCACCACTTCTGGGATCCTGTGGAGCACAGGCAGAGCCAGAAGTCACTGCTCCATACAACATGCCATTAAACATCATGGGCCCCATATGGAATGGGTCTCATGGGTCTGCAGTTTGGGGGTGGTGGTTCAATTAGGCTGCAAGGCAGCTGAGAGACACCAAACTGTTGAATATCCCTTTTGTAAACCACCTGCAAGTGTTTAAGAATGATGGCAAAAGGAAACACAAGGCAGAGACCTCCATGCATTTCACGATTTTGAACGCTTGTTGGAATCCATGTCAGGCACTTGGACAACAGTGTATTGGAAAGGCAGGTTTGCACACCAGCAGAGAAACAGTTCTGCATACAGGTTTCAGCTACTCTCCTACTCATTCCTCTGAGGTTTTAATCTGCTGATTTTGTGAACTCGTCTTTGCTTTCCCTATGTCTCCCGGCACTCGGTTCTCAATATGCTTACAGGCTACTGCAGGCATTGATGTCATGACCTGTGCAGGACTAATGAAACCATCCGCTGGGTCAACCTGTCACTTTACATGCCATTCCAGGCTCTGATCACATGAGATCACACAGGCAAAGCAACTACAGGCCTCACAGCAGTGCCCTCATGTGATTTTAGGAGGTAGCTAAGCTACAAGAGAAGTTCTTTTGCTGGATGAGATGCTAAGCTGCTGTTGTGAACGCTTGTGACCTTTGAAGACCAGAGACTGCTTTCTCTAACAAAGAAAGCATAAGTTAGAGGTCCCGTTTCTCATTGGAGAAATGTGAATTTCGCCTCCATTTGCCCTTCTCTTTCAAATAACACATTAAGCTGACTTCTGAAGTGCATCCAAGGTCTCCTCTAGCTTATAAAATGTGTCCAGGGACAACTAAATGAGATAACGATATAGCTATTTAGATCTTTTCCACCCGCTCCTTTTGGGTTTGGGTGCATGAGTGAATTCAGGCAGTTAATCAGGCTACTGATTGTCAGCTAAGCCACAGTAATGATTGGTGCCTGACGGTGCATGTGTCCTTAGCATAATGCAAGTAAATTGTGAAGCTTAGATCGTAATGAAATCCACTGCAGAGACAGTTTAAACTAACACACTTCTCACTGGGTCAAGCTTAAGGCATGCGAGTGGTCAGTTAGCAGGTTTCATATGACAGGCAACTTCAGTAACTCAGGTATTTCCTGTCACGTGCTCAGACCCGGGAATTTATCCATTTGGAATGGTGATGTAAGAGAGGATTAAACTGGCTGAAACTGGTCTGCATGAAGGGCTTGCACAACTTGAGTTGTATCTATGTGTAACCTTAACTAGAGAGGCGGCAAATTCATCAGAAGTCTTTTAAATCAAGATTGAATTAGTCTCTCTAAAAATACACAGGCACTCAAACAGAAACTCTGAGTCTGGTGTAGAAAGTTTGGGGTGAGCTTCTGTCAGCTGGGTGACACAGAGGGTCAGCCTCAGTTAAGGCATTCACCACAATGAATTCTTCCTGACATTAAAACCTATAAAGCTATGAATCCCTGTGGGTCAGTAAGGTATAATTCACTGCCTGTGCCAACACCTCCTTCCCATCCCCCTGGTATCTGGCCCACTGAGGCTACACTGAATGTGTAAAAAAGCTGTGTGACATGGATCTAGGGCAAATGAATGGGAAAACCTAACTGCTTAGCCGAAGAAAGCTAAAACACATCAGCTTCCACTCCCTGATGCACTGGTATGTGGAGTATTAAAGGCATTTGAACCACAATCCCTGCTCAAATCAGCTCGTGCGTACCCTCTGGACAGCAGAGCAGCATTCCTGCTTCTTGCTGTGTTGGTGATTTTCTTGGCAGCAGCATGCTGAAACTCTCTAAACCCAAACTCAAGTGACGTTATGTCCATCCTATCCATCCCTGCTCTGAAGAATTCCCCATGTTCAGTCAAAGTTTCTGCATTGGAACAGCTTATGTAAGAGGCAGCTATTATTTTTCACAGAAATACATCAAACAAATAATTGTTTTCCAAAATTTATACTTGAAGATTGAATGGAAAAGTATTCCTATGTCTTGGATTAAAGGAATTTTGTTATTGTTATTAACATTAAACTATACTAGGACTATGAAGTGAACTTGACTTCTGAGCCTCAGCTGGTATTTTGCAATTTTACCCCCCAGCCTACTTTTTTTTTTTTTTAATTGAAACTTCTAGAATATACACTTTCTGTTCAGCTTTTGCAACTTCCTGCATGAATGAAATATCCCCTAACCCTGACCAGAAAACCCTTCCGCATCTCTTTCAGAAATTCGCTTCAGCAAATGTAACATCCTCACCAGAAGGAAACACAAGCTATAAAACATGCTGCAGCCTTCCTTTCTGTCTGGCTTGCTTCAGACTTCATTCATAAAAAAAAAAAAAAAAGAGAGAGAGAGAGAGAGAATGAGAAAAAGTGACAGTTGATTCAGAAAGTTGTAAAATGTAAACACTCGTCCACAGATGATGCATGGATGGTTAGTGTTGCATATCTTTGAGGACAACATATGCCTGTCTTTCACACTTGTCAAATCCTAACGGCTATCGTTATCAGCACACAAAAGCTTCCAAATTCCTACCTGTCACTGAAATTCTTAGGAAAACGAGAAACCATAACAGACTGAGAAAAAATAACTGTGATCCTTCCTATCCTGCCACCGCCTGGGTCCCCAGCCCTTGCCTGCAAGCATAACCCTTACTCAGCAGAGACATCTCATTGATACTCTCCAGACTTGTATTTTCTTTAAGCGTTTGCAAGGTCAGATGGCCAAGCAAATTTCTGTCTTTTCAAAGGCTGCAGACACCTTGCTGACTTTTTAATTTCTAGCCAACATTAAAACAGTCATTATGTGACAGAATTATTATATCTTCTAATTATTATTATTGTTTCCACTTGACAAACAGGGAAATGAGAGGATAGCCTTCCTTTTTCAGCTCTGCTCAGGACCAGTGAAGCTGAAGTTTCCCAAGCACCCAGAGTCAGGACAAGGATGAAAGCTCTCCACACCCCCCGCAATAGCAAAAATGTCACTTTATGCTGAATTTTAAGGTTTCATGAGACCTTTCCCACAGCACACTCCAGAGACAGAAGCAGTACCCTTCCCACCTTGCTAGTTCTCATCAGTGGGCCTGAGGCACAAGAGGCCACCATAGCTTGTCCTCTACCCTAGACCTCCCTTCCCAACTCCACCTCCATGTCCTCCTGTGATCGGAAATCCAGCCTCCCCAAAAAAATCCTTCCCAACCCCTGCCTCAGCTTCACTCTGCAGCAGACAGTGGGATTTACGTTGCACTGGGGCTGAGGGAGCACGTGGGCATCTGGCCCGCGGGTGCCGGTGGTGACTCTCCAGATACTTTCTCCCGCTGCTCCCCAGCTATATCCGTCCTCAGCACGGGTGGCCTGGCGGCTCCGAATAGAAAGGCATGCCTGGCACAAGGGACACGAGCGGCAGCAGTGGCCGTCCCCATTAGCCGGTGCAAAGGTTTCCCGCAGCCTGCCGGCCTCTGGAGCTGCCTTTGAATGGGCTTCGCGTCAGCAGGCTGCAGGAATTCGGGGAATGTTAAACTGCAGGGCAGTCCACTTTGGAGGATTAAGGCACATGACTCGCAGACAAGAGCGATAGCTGCAGTGAACCAAACCCCACAAGGAGCAGTTTCTTCCCCCGCAAGCCAGTCCGTAAGCGCCCGCTGTCCTGGCCAGCATGAGGAAGAAGGACTTGTCTGCATGGCACTTACAGCTTCCTACTTTTCATTGAGAAAAACGAGAGCGTGGCCAGTATCTGATAGTTTATCTCTCCTGGGGCAGAAGACTGGTTTAGGAGATGGGTAGGGACTGGGGAGGTATTTCTTCAATGAATTCAGTTTCCCACTGCGTGTAAAGGTTACTTCCCTCCACCACCTCGCTGGATCCTGTCACAAGCTTCCCACTCTGAATGAAAAGCAGAAACTGCCTTTCTGAATGAAACCACTTCTTATTTTGCTGTGTTTGAGCGTCCAGGATCCCCACCCTGCCACGTGTCCTGCTGCGGCTCAGTTAAGCCCTGAAATTCCCACATCTCTGTCGGCGGCTGTTGTGACAGGACATCTGGGAGCCCTCAGTTTGCTACTAAAAATATTTGTCGCGCCCCGTGGGCTTTGCGCTGCACGCTGCGTTGGAAACCCGGTTCGCTTGGTGATGCCATGCCGTGTGTGTCCTCTAAACCGCATGGTGGAAGGATACAGCCCTCTCTTTCTTGATAAATCCCACAGGCCCTCAGCGTGCTGGGTGGACCTGAGGTCAGATATCTGAAGCACACCATGAGAGGTCTCCTCCTTGCCCCCAGGAGCTCAAGGGACCCCAGCCCCAAGCTTGCCCTTCCTTACACAACACCTGGCATTACTTCCAAGGGCTTCCCAGCAGGGACGAACCCCTCTCTCACCTGATACAGCTCCAAAATCATTAGGGGTGATAGTGTTTGTTAGCACGCAGGACACATTATGGGCCAGCAGTAGGCATGGGTTTGAAAAGCTCTTGCATGGCCGGGAGATGACCATGAAGAAAACAACACAATCAACCATGCTGACCTTCTCAACTGCAAGCATTTGAGGGATGAAGGAGTGATGGTTTTTTCTTCTTCCTTAAGCAGATAGGTTTCACAGAGCATTTGCAACAAAAAAACCACAGTAATTGCCACTAACTCCTAATTGCCATTCGAGAGCTCCACCTGCAGTGCCAGCGGGATAGGTAGGGGACAGGCAGGAGGAGCTCTCTCTAGCTCTGCTGTGTCAGACTGAGGGTGAAAGGGCACCAAAGTATCCATGAAATGCTAAAGGCCTGATCTTGCTCATTGTAACATCCACTCCACATCCACCAACTGCAAAGGAATCCTTCTCTATTTATCCCCATGCAAATAAAAACAAATTCAGTCTCCAAATACTCCTTGAAGATTTTCAGTTACAAACACCTGCTTGTGGGATAAATAATAGGTTGTAATTAAAGCTATATACCAAAGAGAGCAAGTTTCACATTCCTCCTTTCTTCCCAAGCGGTCGGTGTCCGCAGCAGAATACCAGCTGGAGTAAAGGTACCGGAAGCTTGACATAGTTGGCCTTATCTTTGCTGTGCAGGTCTGGATAACCTCATGTTTGTAAGCTAACACCCAGATCTTATTCTTCTTAGAGAATATCTGACCATACTGTTTGACAGATAAACTACTGCATTTGCAGGTGATAATTTGTGCACAAAGTGTGACGATGCAAGTTCATGTCTTAAGTTCCACTCACAGATTATTAAAATATTGTTTACGAAGTGTAGGAATAGCTGTGCTGGATCAGACCAAAAGTCCAACATCCCAGTTTGCTGTCCTTGAACCTTAGCTCCTGCCAGATTAAGGAGAGGATTGAAGGGGTACATTAAGATTTAAGGATCAAAGCAGAGCAGGTTATGCACAGCATGATCCTTTTCACATCAGTTAGCTAGTAACAACCTTCCTGAGATCATCATATTTAATGACTGTCATATCCCTTCTCCACGAGTTATCTAAGCCTTTTTTAAGAAAAAAAACCACAATTGCTTAATGTTTTTGGCATCTACAACATCCTGTGACAGTGACTTCCAGTGCTCAGTTCTGCACCCTGTGAAAATAGTACTTTCTTCTCTTTGCTTGAAATTTAAGACCATGACTTGACACCCCCAGTCAGGAAAAGGAGAAGCAGCAGAGGGAACTCACTGGAGGAGATACACAGGAGGCAGTGATTGAACCAAACTGCCCAAGACAGCCTGGAGGTGCAGAGCCAGGCAGGGGTAACAGCCAGGGGTGGGGGAGGGAGGAGGCTGACAGAGCAGACCTCCATTTGCAGCCCTTTAACTTAGGGACTAAATGGGCCATCTGAGGAGCTCAGGCAGGCAGGAGCTTTTGGCTGCATAGGCTTCATCTGGAGCTTCACGCTTATTTCAAGACACCATAAACCAGCAGTGCAAGCAGAAGTGGTCCTGGTCTTCCTTGCTGCTCCCCACAATTTATTTCTGCTCTAGTGCCACCATGCCTTGGTTATCTGTGGCTGTACAATAAATCAGATCAGTTAAAATGACTTTTTGTTGCTCTTTCCTGGATGGTTTTAAACTTCCAAGATTCAGTTGCCTGCAGAGCCAAGAAAAACCTGCTCTTAGTGATGACTGCGGGAAGGGCAGAAAAAGGCAAAGCTGCTTTTTTTTAGTGGCAACGGTGGCTGCTGCGAGCTTACAGCCAGCCTGGAGACACAGCGCTTGACTCCTGACCACCGTCTGCTCGGTGGTGTGCCCTTCGACCGCAGACTAGCTTTGCTCACCGCACTTGGGTCACCCCACTGAGGCAAATACGCCGGATCTGCCAGCAGCGCGCTGGACGCCATCCGGATGGACACACGCTCTGAGCAGAGGCACTCACTGCTTCGTTCCCACTTGTTTTCCCTCCGACAGGGCTTTTTCTCAGATTTTCACAACCCTCTTTCAAGCAGTTAATATACTTATTAGGAAATAACTGCTCTTTATTGGCGCTGAATGAACCTCTTTGCCTGGCTGAGACTTGGATATGTAACATGTCATTTACAAAGCTGTCCCGAGAGACCACAGACAGATTACAAAAATATGCCTTGTATTCAGCCCATTTAAATGAATAAGATGACAGCACGAGGATTATGCATTGAATATACATGCTGAATGGTCACACTTAGAAACCTGACAAATTGCTTTGGAAAATTAAATAGTATTACCTTAGAGCAGAGACAGTGCCATGTGCTTTCCATAGGAAAAGCAGAAGAGTAGAAGGAAAACTGCTCATACCAAGATAACCTTATCTGCTTCAAAGAGTCGCATAGTTTTAAGAACGGTGGTTTACAGGTATACAGGGTGCAGTCCCTCTGTTGCAAGTGAGCCAACTCCCAGCTTCAAGATACTAAAAGTAAACAGGCAAATTCATTCCTATTTAAATTTTACCCACCGATCTGAATTGGGTTTAATAAGCACAGGGATCTGGTTACACAATTGTTCCTGTCTGTTAAAAAACAACCCTCATGTGATAGCTGACATTTTTAATTCAGCCCATGCACATTCAAAACAATACCCCGCGTATTGCTTCTTGCGGCTGAAATATGCTCTTACACACTCAGTGCACAACTCCTGCTGGGCCTGCAGTAATTCAATCTACACCCTCTTTTAGTATGAAACACGCCATGTGATGTTATCAGCCTGGAATAACACCAGCGACACTGCGTATCTAATCTCCACACGTTTCTCGTCAGAAAACAAAACCTAACAACGGGCCCATCCCCAATTAGGAAAACAAGCAGAGAACGCACAGAGACAGGGTACCCCGAGCCATGATCCTGACATTTGTTTCCAAGAAAAACGGCTAGAAGTTAAAAGCAAAGGTTAACTACTGAGTCAGATGCTCGACTTTTTGCTAAGATTTTGATCCCGAGCCTTTGTCCTTTTTCACAGAAAGTCCAGCTCTGATCTCATTCACCGGAGTTCGCACCCACGTAACTTCCCCCGGCTTGGTTTGAATTACTCCAGTTGAGATGGAAATGAGAACATGGTCAGGATGAGGGAAAAGACGGATGGTTCAGACAAAGAGCTGGTGAAATGGCAGAAGAAAATTATATCAAAGCTCTCCCCTGCTTTTTTAATGTAGGTTAACAGAAGGGCTAAAAGGCTTCCCAGACTCCCCCAGCCAGCACTGGAAGATCACAGTGCCGCCACACTTTAGCCCAGACACTTTTCTTCTTCTGCGTAAAGAAAACCAAACAAATGAAAATGAAGATATTTATTTACGAAGCACCCTCAAGAGCAGACATGATTGACAGTGCTGTACAGAAAGGTGCCAACTCATGAATCAATTGAATTTCCTCGCTGCACAGCAGTTCCGAGCGGGTCGGGAGAAGAGCGCAAAGGGAGTTTGGGGCTCACTGGGGCAACAGCTCCCTCTAATGCTGGCTGGAAGTCAATCTCAAGGAAGGAGAGATCCTTGCTTCAATTTAGGAAATGTGGCAGGAAGATTCAAAGGAAGCACTCTTCTCCTTGTAATCTGGCACCCAGATGGAGCTGGCATCTCCATTTACTGGTCACTCTTTACTGACAAGCAGCAATAAACGGTGTTTTAACAGGAGGAACAGATTAGGGGTTGAATTGCTGTAGTCATATGGGCACGTTTTTTACTGTGGCCCTAGCAGCTCAGGCTGACTTTCTTTCAGTTGTTAATGGAAGCAACCCCTTTACCTATACGAAGAAAACTAACCGTGTATAGGTATCAGCAGCAAGGCTGCCTGTGCTAGGAAAGAAAAGCAAAGTGCTACAGTGGCTGCGTTGAAGGGATGACCACTGCATAAGTTGGAGAAGGACGTTTCTGACCAGGTTGTGCTGGGTTTTGACCCAGCTGTCTAACACTATTCCGTCTTTTTTAATCCTGTTGAGGTTTGCCTGTTTGGGGTAACTCTTTCAGGTCTGATCCCATATGTACAGAAATCAGCAAGAGTATTTCTGGTGGTCTCAGGGAGAGTGGAACTAACAATAGTTCTTGATTCACATAGCCAGGGAGAAAGCCCCATGTAACTTAGCACACTTCTTTTCTAGAAGACTTTTGAACTCTTACCCCCTGGGGCTATCAAGGTTCCCAACTACCTCGCACTGGTTACATTTATCCATGTTAGTAAGTACTGTGTGGTAACGAGCAATTGCTTAGATGATCTGGGATCAGCCCACACACCTGTCAGAGCTCAGTTAAGATGGCACAGTCAAAAAACTTTTCTCCTTAAGTTTTGCCCTTAGTCAGCCAGGAAAAACACTCACTTAGGAGCAATCCACAGCAACCACACTCCTTATTCTGGTGCTGAAAGTAATCAGAGTTTAATTTGGACTATGCAGTGTGGTCTGCGCTGCTGTAGGGTATGTAGAGCCCTTTACACCACACTGAAGTGGAAGGCTAATGCTGCAGCTCTCATCTGGCAGGACATCACATCCACTCGCATCCTTGGGCACTGATGGTTCACATCTCATGTGCAGTGGAACGGAGACCATCTTCTACTCCCAGCTATGGCTTATTCTGCAAACTGCCCAAAACAACAAGCTCTCCCACCCACTTTGTTTCCTGAGCAACTGCTGCCTGATTTGAAGACTTACAAAATCAAAAGAAGTTAAAAATAGTCTCATGAAGACCCCGTGGCCTCTACCTTGGACCAAATCTAACTAATAAGACTTTTGACTGGATAGAAACTGTGAGAGTGGGCATTCAATTAGAATTAGTAAATTGCCCAGAGAGAAGTTAAGGGAGAAGGGAGACAGAAGACTGCTTGTTTCTAAGAAGTGCAGAAGCTTCTGATTACTATTTAAGTGTCCATTTTCAGTTAATGTGCTGTGTGTGAAATAATATTTTTCCATCTTTGCAAAAATATGCTTAATGATAAATCATACATATAATCTTTCTAAAATGAATATAGATCTGAGACTGAGGATCTATAGGAAGTCATTAAAGGAAGGCACTAAAGGATTTAGTATAAGGAAACTGCAGTGCAAAATGTTCAACTGGTTACTGAAATCAGAATTTAAGTGTTATAGAAGCTAAACATCAGCTTGATTCACTTGTTTTCCAACTTCATGACTTCTCCTGGAGTTTGTATTTGGAAACTGGGGTGTGGGCATCAGCCTTATACATAGTAGTGCCTAGTCCTACAGACCACAAGGGAGGGAAAGGGTTTTTAATGAATTGTGCAACAAAACCTTGAAAATGGAAGGTCAGGCTACACGACAACAGTCCTTTCTGCTTTTAAAATCAATGAGTCCCAGCATACGTGATCACATTTAGCGTGCAGTACAGCTAATTGATCGCATGTTTACCTTACACACCGTTCAGGAAATCGGACACAGCTGCGGTGAGCATCACCACACAGAAGACTCCTGCGGAGAAGGCAGTAGAGTCAACATCTTCTGGCTGTCCCTAACAAATGGTACGACTCTCGGCAGGCACTTCTACAGAGGCAAGAGGAAAGTGAGAACAAACAATGAGGGGAGAATGTAAATACCATGCAGTCAAAGTGTGAAAGGGAACTGGTTTCCACAAGCCATGTTTTGACTGGAGTCCTGGGAGGGAAGGCAGCATGTACCTTGAAGCAATCCCATTATCAGAAAGAGCAACCAAAAAAACAACCCACAGCTATCAAAGTTATTTTGAATCATTCATCTCAGCAATTCAGCTCGTCTTTTTGCAGACGAATGTTTCTGTGGAAGCCACAGCTCTGTAAGGCTTACGTTTACCATAACTGCTAACATTTGCTGTATCCTATCGTACACACTTAGTATTGAGCAGTTCTGCCATCCTAAAAAAGACATGTGCAGCTTCAGTGCACACACTGCATTCACCAATATTACCCTTGCCTGTTTGAGAGCACTGAGCTCTGCATAGTGCGAGAGCCTCCCTCCTTCCCTCTGAACTGCAGAACACCATGTCAGTCTCATAATGCATGTTTCTGACCCAAAATCGCAAGGTCCTGAACTAATATTCACTTTTCAGTTCAGAAGCAGGAGAAAGTATGTCATGATCTGCATATTTTAGAGGGAACTGTTTGGGTTTTCTGCCTTGTGTTGGTTGTCTGTGGGAACACCACCTTCCCAAACTGTCCTGTGGATCAGCTTGGAGTTTGATCCATCCAAAAGACTGCCTGGGACCCAGCCAGAAATAGTTCATGCATATCAGCAGCTTCGTAGGGTTTTTCCCTATGTGCAGGCCCATACACTGTGACATCTGTGGTGTAAGAAGGGCAGTGAGCCACCACCTAGAAGGGGAAGCCACATCACAGCATCAGAGCATTCCAGCCAACAGGAGGAGAGCAGGTCAGCACAGAGCTGGGGATGGCCAATACTCCCAAATGCGTGAGCCATAGGGTATGGAAATGCCAAGTCTCAGACTAGATATGCACAAAATAAAGGGTATTAGGACAAGGAGCAGGCCAGATTGGACATTTTCTAGGGTGCAGTAACCAGAAGGGTCAGCACTGTTGACTGCTTGCCTTCACAGAAGTGACAGTGCTGTCCTCGGCGGGCTGTGGAGCTGGGTCCTCTGCAAGTAACAAAACTCCTCGTGTTTATGAATGCTTTTAACAGCCTGGCCTAGAGATGCCAAATCACTTGTCCAGCTTTACAGCAGACAAAATAAAATAGCTCTAGCGAGATAAGCATATCCTGGAAGGCTGGGATTTTCCAGCAGAGAGGGCCAAGTCTCTGTTGGTGGCAATTAGCACTGCTGTGCTCAGCTCCACGGACAGGTGCCAAATGACCATAGCAGAGATTTTGGCCGTGGAACAGAAGTCGTAACAAATGACTCTGTGAAGCCTTGGGTGCACTTCACCTAAAGTATTACAGCCTGCCCTGCCCCTCCAAAGCACTGCAGAAGTGAGGTATCAGCACAGTGAGCCAGAAAAAGCCCATCAGAAAAGTTCACCACCACCCGCAGTGGTGTGAAGGCAGCAGCCACCTCACCCACAGCAAGGAGAAACTCCAGCTACCTTTCCATAAGGCTCCCATCTCTCCAGCTCCTGAGACACGGCGTCTGGACCAGGCTCCAACAGGGGAAAGGTTGGCACAATAACTGCAGCCACAACTGAGCTCATTAAAACTAGGAATGGCTTTGGTTCTTCTGGTTGCAAACTGCAAGGGGTCTCAGCTTCTCATCCTCATCCTCTTCCACCCACCTGGGAAATGGATGCTTGCAGAGACAATAATCATGGTGATTCACCACCAAACTTAGGCTTGCCAAGGGACCTCAGAGAAGCTGAAGCACTTACAGTAGTATGTGGCATGTGTTTGGCCTGACGTGTTGAAGGAATCGTCATGCTAGTTTGCCCACTCATTGTTAGGGTGGCCTCTTCTTGATCTCCAGATGTCTTCCATGGCCATGTTTGGACTAATCCAAATTGCTTCTTAGATTAAAACCCTCTGGAGCTGGACTTCATAAGTCTTCAGATTCCCACAGATGTTTGGCTTAGGAGTTCTGGACTGGCCTGTCCTAAATCTACAAGACACCTGCAGGCCCAAATGGAATTTTGTCCCAGCCTGGTTGAAGTGGTCAGCTGCTGCTAAATTTGCCCAGCAGATTGAGAAGTGTGGAAGGGAGCAGGAGTCAGGCTTGTCAGTACTTGACCATTTGTTGCTCACCCTGCTAGGTCAAACCTAAACTGGATCATGCTGAAGAGTACAAAAATAATGTGGAGATGTGCCCTTGTGTGGGTGAAGCTTGGTGGTGATGGTTTACACCTAAATAACTCGTATTCAACATCCCAAGTACAAGTACACTCAATAGCTGAGTATTTCTGAGAACACTAGGCTCCTGGTGACATCCGCAGCTGCCTACCTGCTCTCAGCCAGCACCCGGTGGAGGCTAAGCCTCCACACAATAACTCCCAGCATGATTTTATTGTATTTTCTTTAACTAATCACTGCAGGGAGCCAAAGGCCATTCCTGCCCCTGGAACCAGATCATTAGCTGACAACCCAAACTTCCCAGAAAGAAGCAACATTACAGTGGTAATGAAAACAAGACAAAAGCAAAAAACTGTGAACATTTTTATTGCCACTGGAGCCATCAGCATCCACAGAGTATATGCAGAGCTGTCAGCAATGCCTCTCCTCACTTGAGGCCCAGTCAAAACAAAGCTCCAAGTCAAATTTCTTGCCTGACCATTACATCAAGTTTTAGTTTCATTCTCAGTCATGGTCTGCCACTGATTACATTATGAAATTCATTAGGGAAGAGAAAATTGCAGTTATTTCCTTGATGGAGCTGAGTGGTGCTATTGCAGAATAGCCAGGAGCAACTAGGGAAAACATGCCCATTAGAGGCTGGTGTAATCCCACCAGGATCACAGCCAAGCAGTCACAGGACAAAGCATCAATGTGAGAGATGCACTAACAGATCACGGGGTAACTTTTTTAAAAGAGAGGGTGTTTTGCAAGGCCTGATCTTTCAGATTGTATTGAGAAACAAATGTACACAAAAGCCTCAAGGAAATGGGAAGAGTGAGAGACTAACTACGTTACAAAGGTTTTCCTGCTATGTGTTATAATAGAAGAACATAGTGGCATCTTTTATTGATATAAGTGGCTTATTTAGGAATCATGTCATCTTACATCACCCAATTCCCACCTCACTGCCATTAAATTGTTCATTTCTTATCATTCTCACAGCAGAGGTAATGTCAAAGCAATGGTATAAATGAAGAAAGACTGCTCAGTCTTCTTCAGAGTGCCAGATGGAAGACGGCACCTAGACCTTCGCCGCCAACTATCTCACATTTTAGCAGAGACATAAATGAGAAATAAATTAAAAAAAAATCTCAAGGGAAACCTTGGTTCATTCCCACAGAGTGGTTGTGATTGAGCGCAGGTAGCTTTCACAAGGCAATGGTTTTCTCTGTGGCACTAATGTGAACAATTTCCCACAGAAGGGAGCCACCATGCCGGAAAGTTCGAAGCTGAAAACTGAGGACCCCAAACTGGCAGCAACAAAGGGGCGCAAAGCCTGCGGCAGTCCTGACTGCCTTGGATAAGAGCAGAGTGTAATTCTCACAAACCACAACTGACAAGGTGCACTGGGAGATTGGAGGGAACTTGTTTCTTCTGTTAGTAACCACAGGAGTTTCTTGTGGTCGTTAGTTCTGAGAACGGGAAGCTGGACAAGATGTAGGTGCGGGAGATTCTCGCCGCCGCGGGGGTTACCCACCCAGCCAGAGCCCAACTGATTAGGAGGGTATCGGAGTTACATAATGACATTTCTGGGCTGTTTTACTGTAAAGATGTGGGGGGCCTCTTCGAAGCAAGGGATGGGGGTTGCGGATAGCAAAACCGCAAGAAATTGAATTCAAATGGGAGAACAATTTAACAAATTCTTGTAATATACAGCGTACAGCAAACACTTATATTTGTATAAGTAAAATACAGAGAGTCAGTATTTAAAACCTATTGAATCTATTAGACTGGGAGCTCTGCTTTTAAAATGCCCATGAAATTGCTTTGGATCCCTAGGGATCCATCTCTCCTAATATTACACATCTGAAATATTGACATCTATCTCTGAGCTAATCTTTAAAAGCTCCAGAAAAAGAATTAAAAGCCCATTAAAAGAAATAGGCACTTTTAGGATGTTCTTAGGATGACAGTTTTAGATGTTTTCTTCAGGATGTTCTCTGGTATCCAGTGGTTTCTGAGACTGTGTGGTTACTAGCCTAGATGTAAAGATCTGTGATCTAGACTCCTGTGTTTACCATTTACAGGAATCCCATCCCAAATGCCCTAACATATGTTTAATAACACAACATAATAATGATAACTTTCAACAATATTTTAATGGGAACTAATTCAGCTTCCTATAGAAATTCTTTTCCAGGTTTTTGCCATTATAGGAAGCACCAGCCACCTCCAAATTGCTTGTCAAATGGATGCCTTGTGCAGGATGCATCCATCAAAGGCCACCAAATTTGGGTTTTATGAGGCCAACATGTGTCAGAAGGCATTGCCACCCCTGACAGTGGAATTACTGCACATCGTTTTCACAGCAAGGCTGTGATGTAGCTCAGGTGGTTTTGCAGACACAGTGGTTTTCTGCTTCAAGAGCTGAAGAAACCTACTACAAAAATGACCATGAGGAATTAGACTACCTGAAAACAAGTCAAGGAGAGTCAGCCTTCATACCTATTCCTGCCTCCAGAGACCAAGAGTGGCAAGAGTTTCAGCAATATACTTTTTCTTTAAATAGGGAATTTTTTTGAAAATATGCATATTTTCCAATCAGTACCAACTCCATGAAGTGGAGCTACAATTTCCCCAGTGTGCTTCTTTCCTGTTAGGTTATTTGTCCTAAAGGAAATTCAAGTCTTTGATATACCTCCTACAGCATTAAAATTGTATATAGATTTCAAATGGTAATATGTCAAATGTCAAATGACATTGTCAACTCACATCAACATGGGGAAAAACCTCCCTCCATCATCTTATTGGATGTGGGAAAAATAACAGAAAAGCTTCAATTGTTTGGATGTTTTGTGTGACAATACTTTGAGAGACAGAACAGTTCTCCCAGCTCTAAAGCTATTGAAGAGATTTTCCTGACACACTCTAAAATGATTTATTGTAGGTCAGAGGGCAATTGCAAGAGAAAAAGATCAATCACACAGGAAGAGATAAGTTTTTGCCTTAATCTTTCTTTTTTTTTTTTTTTTTTTTTTTTTTTTTTACGTTTTAGAGTGAACAGCTTCTCTTGTAGGATTTTAAAAATTATTCCAAGATTCTAATTTCATCAGTGATCACATGGTTTGGTGCTTGCTTATGGTTAAGTCATTTTATACCAGAAGAGTTCATGGTTCTGACCTTACAAAAGCAAAAATCCAACCATTTCACTGTAGCAAATAGTTAGCTGAGATGTTGTTATGAATAAGATATTTTTAGTGACTGGAAAAAGTTTTCTGTGGGTGAAGAGAAAAATATAAACTAGTCTGCAGTACTTTGAAATACAACTCAATGGTATTCTCATAAGGCTGCATATTATGGTCCCATGGCTGCCACACCGATTCATCATGATTAATGTTATCACAGCCAGTCCCAAGGGTTGCAGTAATGATTGGCCACTTTTCATGAGGAGCTTTGAAATGGCTTTTTTGCTCTGCATGCTAGACACAGAAATCATTTAAGTGCAATAGACTGAGTGAAGCCGATTACATTCACGTACAAATTCACTGCATCCACTATGCAAATGTTTTCTTTCTCACTACTATTAATGAAGAACATTGTCCTTTCATTTCTCGGGGAATTAGCCATGCAGATCCTATTGCCTGTCAGGAGGATAGCATGGCTGATCCCTCAATAGCCATACTGAAAACAGATCCTTACCTGGTAATTTGTATTTATCATACCAGCATAATGCAAGTATGAAGAAAGAGGGAATACAACGGGTTTGTGTTCATTGCAATAACCACAACATTTGGGATTGCTTTCATTAGCTAGATATTATCTGCATAGCTGTAGTGTCTACATGTCCCAGCATGAGCAGAACTATAGATTAACTCTGCAAGAGACAGTTTAAACAGTTGAAACTGTTTATTTGGAAGAGTCAAGTTCACAAAGTCAAGTCCACAGAAGATCTGTGGCATGAGAGATGTTACAGGAGCCAGGACAGGATAAATGATTCAGTTATGGCGATGACCCACCCATCCAGTGACAAACAGAACCAGCCACATCAGGTTACACGGCTGGCTCTAGCAGTCAGCCACTCTGATCTAGTGGTGCAGCTTCTGGCTGTGCTTCTGATTCCCACCCTCTCTCCACGTGTTAGATAGCAGATGCTATGCTCTTCTTAACAAAGCCCCAGTCTCAGGAAACAGAGCTGAGAGTGTGCAAAGCAAGGCATGCATACTTCAATGGGTAGGCAATTATTTAGAGATGAGGGCATGGTGAGCTTCATCACACATGTAAATCAAGAGGAGTGAGCCTTAGTACAAGACTGGAACTAATCTCAAACTTACCTCCCAGACCCACAGAGGAGCCTCTTCACTTTTGGCCCATGCAACGCTCAGGCTAAGCAAGCCAGAAGTAAATTCATTATGTTCAGATCAGCTGACAGCAGATGCATAAACATGGGTTGCTAAGAGTACTCTATGCACTATAATCCCCTTTTTATGCACAATGCCATGAAAGTCTCTATTTTTTTTACCCTAGGTAACGTCTCGCACACAGTTGTCATCTTGAGCAACATATGACATGGAATGAAATCACACCTTCACCAAAAGTAAGAGTAAATCATAGAGAATTGTCATGCTAGCCAGAATGTTATCCAGAGGTTTCACTGACTTTCGTCCAAGAAGGGTATCCAGATCTATTCTGGCAGATTGGGCAGCCTCTGAAGAGCCCAGGGTCCCAAAGTGGCACTTGGAATGCAAGTGCTAGGAGTTGTGGTGTTAAATGTAGTTGCTTATAAATCAGGCATATACACCTGAGCACACCTCTACAAATTTAGTGGAGAGCTGATCAATACTGTGCATGCTCTTTAGGGCACAATAAACCTCAGGCTCGATAGACCCCTGACTCTGATGAGTCAAACCTCACCCTGAACTCCATTGGCTGCACTGACACATCTCCACAGACTGTCACAGAGATCTACTGCTGGCTGGCTCAGATCCAGACACCTGCACTTTGAACACCTACAGTTAGAACTCATGAAACCCATTCTTAAGAACTCTCATTTGAGCCGTGGTGAACAATGACAATATAGAGAACGGCAGAGTGAGAAAGCAAGACCACATGAATGCTGGTTTCCAAAAATTTGCTCCTACCCTCTCCCCTCCAAAAAAATCAAGAATTTCATATTACTAAAGGCTAGGAAAAATTGAGCCAACAGTCATTACTGCTCTTCATATTTCTGTAACAAGATGGAAAAGGCATCTCATTAATTTCCATTGTATAGCATATCCACAACTCAGTTTACAGCCACTGCTCTCAGTGTCTTATTTTCTTCATGATAAATCATAATAGCATTCCAGGAATGTTTCTCATTACTAGATTTGGTTTTTGTCTGCTGGAAAATAGCTGAGTAAATAATTTATTCTCTCAGATTTTCAGTAATGAAATAAATTATTCAACGTAAACTAGTAAAAGACTTACCTTTTCCATATTCTTCATTTCTCTTTGGAAAGCTGTCTCTCCTCTAAACCCCACCTGAGTTAATGACATGATTTACCAACTGTCCAGGTTTGTTGGCATTAGTCTTGCACTTGTACCTATGCACCATATTCTCCCCTGCCAATCTATATATCAGTAACATAGCCTTGTCCCCAATTAGTCAATTTTGGTACAATGGAGCTGTTTCTTTCTGTTCTTGTTTTTTTGCAACACGTGAAGGAAAGCACCTGAGTCATTTGGTCACCCTGGGTATATGGGTCACCCTATCACATGAACCACCTTGGCCACCACAGTCAGCTACATCCCCCCTGTCATCTAGATCAAACTCCTCGGCTCCCAGTGGAGCACGAAGCCCGAGCACTAAAAGTCCAAATATCCTTGAACTCAGTGGAAGTTAAACTGAACAGACTGCAGACCAACAAGAGCATTAGATTCAAGATATGCTTAAATTCAGTCCCACATTTGTGAAGATGTAATACTTTATCAGAGAAGATATATGCATGTTTTGGGGTTGGGTGTTTTTCTGTTATCCAGATATGAAATTCATCACACATTAACTGCAGGTGTAGCAAAATTATATCAAAGTCAGTCCGTATCCTTCAGTGATCATACTGTCCTGAACATGGTGGTGCTGCTGCTCTTTCTTCACCTGCCTTTTGGAATACAGAAAGTGTCCTTTGACAACACATCTATGGTGATCCATCTATTCTCCTTTTCAGATGATTTGTGAGGTGGAAAACTAGAGAGAATGTATGAACACAAAATTGCACTAATATGTTTCCCCAGTATTACAGGATGCCCATGAGGTAGCCAGTGTGGAAACACCATGGGCTGGTCAATGGCAAGGGAGGAGAGCAGGGAGCCAAGTTAGCCACGGTCCAAGAGGAGCCCCTGCTGATCACTGAAGGGATTGCAGTGCATACTGAGGCAAAATTTGGGTATTTTTCACCCAGACAGGCAGAGAAACTGTGTTAATGTGAACTGAAAAGAAACAGAAAAAAAGAAAACTCAAAAGCAGCTGAGACTGAAACACTAAAATGGATTCAGTAAAATATGCTTTCAGTTTCAGTTGGTTTTGCAATGCGTATTCTTACAATTGGGAATATCTGAATATTGTTTTTTCCAAGTGTATTCTTTTATAAAACATGATCAAGAAAACACACATGCTCTTGTGTTTTATCTTTATTCACCTCCATCAATCACCCAAAATAAATATCACTCATCAAATGGACATAATAGATTGAAAGATTGGCATGAACCCTTGATGATTTCATGAAGATGGATAGCAAAAGGCATCAAGACATCATAATCCATACACAGTATAAAATTCAATCAGATGTTTGATTCGGGGACTAAGAAGTGTTAAGACTTATTAATAATCTAAGCAGGATGGCCACTAGCATCTACGATGCATTATGCACCCTGCCCAGAGCCTGGAGATCAAAAGCGAAGATAATTATACATCCCAAATGCTTTTGCTAATGTAAATCTGTAGCATTTAACTTCTTCTGACACACACAGCCATGGCATCTACGTTCTAGGACACGTGCCATGCACTCACACCACTATCATCAAAATGGAGTATCTCTGCTTACACAGCTCTGCTGTGCATGCTCCTACTGGCATAAAGTAAAAGATGAAGTTGCAGATGGGAAGAAGAGCACCCTTCTCCTCTCAAGAGGAGAATACAAGTTGCAATTTAGCCAGGATGCAGAGATTTGAAGTGTCAGGGGGTTTTGCAAAATGCCAGGAGATCTTTTATAAACACAAATAGTGAGGGCTCTTTTTTATCTCTGGTATGTTAGCTGGGAACTCCATCAGCTTTATACCTTCGGTGCCAGTCAGTGCAGAAAGAATGCTACTGCTAAATCACACACTCCCTTCCAGAAGCTCCTACTCTATTCCCCACAGACTAGAGTCTTACCTCACTTAACTCAGATTTATATCTCCTGGTGGTACTGTGAGCACAAACACATAAAGCTGGTAGGGCTTAATAGCACACAACATTTTTTTCCAAAATCTGTCTCACTGAATGCACACTACTCCAACAACAGCATTAAAAAATCTCTCTGACTATGCAAGGACCAGGGCACTCTGTTTCATTAGTGGTATTGTCTGCACCAAGTCTTCTCAAAACTTTGCAGATGTCACTGTGTCATTTTTCTAAGGTTGGAATATACTGGAAAATTATCATCAAAACAGCCTGTGTCTGGGAGCTTTAGTTCAGGGAAGGGAAAATGTCAAAATCAAACAAATTTACTTGTAAAATTGAACTCATTTTCCTGCAAGAGAAATCAATAAGTTTGGTAAAAGTTAAAGATGTTTCA
Organism: Rhinoptilus africanus; assembly: GCA_013400135.1. Classification (NCBI taxonomy): domain Eukaryota; kingdom Metazoa; phylum Chordata; class Aves; order Charadriiformes; family Glareolidae; genus Rhinoptilus; species Rhinoptilus africanus. The sequence continues at coordinate 131,951 of VXBO01011168.1, read as the reverse complement.
TTGTGGAAAAAATGTGAAGTTTCGCTAGAGAATTTTCCATAGTTATATTGTACTACCACTGCCCATATACCACAATACATCAGAAAAGCCGAAAGCTATTGTCACTTTTTGGTCTGGCTTTTTAAGCCATTAAGAATAATCAGCTTATCTTCTCCAGCTTAGTGTCACATATTTATATATCAATTATTTTTCTGCTTTGTCAAAACAGAGGTGAACCATTCCCGGGGAACGGAAGTTCCAAGTTTCACCCTGCACAGATGCCATACTCAAACTTGTGTCATCCAGCCTCCCGGACCACCATGGCAGAGGAAGATCAGCCTGACTCCCACTCAACACCAGCCAGCCGTGACCTCTTCTGTGATAACCTTAGAATCATTTAGGTTGGTAAGATTTTTGAGTCCAACTGTAAACCAACAACTGCCAACTCCACCACTAAACCATGTCCCTCAGCACTACATCTAACCATCTTTTAAATACCTCCAGGGATGGTGACTCAACCACTTCACTGTGCAGCCTGTTCCAGTGCTTGATAACACTTTTCCTAAAATCCAATCTAAACCTCCCCTGGCACAACTCTTGTCCTATCACCTGTTACTTGGGAGAAGAGACTGACCCCTACCTGGCTACACCCTCCTTTCAGGTAGTTGTAGAGAGCGATGAGGTCTCCCCTCAGCCTCCTTTTCTCCAGGCTGAACAACCCCAGCTCCCTCGGCCACTTCTCATAAGATTTGTACTCCAGACCCCTCACCAGCTCCGTTGCTCTTCTCTGGACACAGCAGTCTGGTTCACACTCCCCACCAGCCAACCATGACCTCCTCTGTGACAACAGAGGTAACTAACTCCCTTGTGTCAAAGTTACAGTTACAGAGAGATGTCTGCTGGCCAGGTCTGTCATGGCAAGCTGAAGTCAAGCTTCAAACCAGCAGGTAAAGTGTAAGAAACAGAGGACAGTAATAGATTTAATTTAACATTAATTTCAGGGGCATCTGCCCAAGGCAAGAGCATGTTTCATTGAGTCACTGTCACAGTGCAGAGCAAAATTATGAGCACAAGGAGATGAGTTGCACAACCTCAGGAATCGCTTCATGTGTCCGGAATCTAGTGAGAAGTAAAAGTGCCATTTTTATCTAGTAACTACTTTTCTTTACACTGCCCCTAGCTGATACTGAATTACAAAAACTCAACACTGACCAGAGCAGGAATGGTCTGGCCAGTCAGCTATGTCAGGAAAGTCTTATGCTGCTGCTGGTCCTGCAAAGAGAAGAGATAGATAAAGAAAATTAGAAGTCTGGATGCAAAAAAACAGAGCAAACTGTCGCAGAGAGTCAGATCTGAGACGAGCACATAGGCCTGGGAGGGGTCAGTCTCTTGAGGTGTGTGCATACTCACATTACAACTAACAACAAGAGTGCAGGTGTTCTTTGTTCTTATTGAAGCATGAAGAAAGTAGTTTTATGGATAGATGTAATTAATGTAGGACGCCAGCCATTTAAAAGTAAACATGGATTTACCCCACATATCCTCAGTACGTTATTCGTTACGAAACAGCTGAACCTGGATGTCCTTACACACAGGAGAGCCAGCGGACCACTCAGAGTTAGTCAAACAAATGTGAATTAAGGTCACCTAAACTCTGAATAGGAGCTTCTGTCCTGGATTTATTTACACTTGACAAATTCATTTCTATTTCATACCTTTCTTAGGCTTAGATTCATCTCCTCATCTCCTGATATCCCGCAGTCAGTATTGGGATAGGAAGAGCTTATTAGCTTCAGTGAGTGAAATGCCATTGAATCACAGCCTTCTTCATCCTATTAGTACAAATTTAGAAACGCCCAGTGACCCACAGTGAACCAGCTCCGGATTTATCCTAATGCATGCAAATGGTGACCCTTGCTCACTTTACTTGTATATGATCAACAGCTTTGGTTTCCAGCCAGCTCTAAACATGTGAGTTTTTCTCATGACCTGCTACCTATTTATGGTATTAGAAATGCATTATGCATGCATTAAATCTCAAAATGAACCTGAGCTCTCACAACCTTTCATACTGAAGATGATGTGTCCTCCCTTAACCCTGCTGCACAGCTATTTGTTTGAGACCATTTCCTTCTCTGCCCCTTCTGCCTGTGCAGAGCAAAATAAAGAAGCAAAACAGCTCTATGAACACTAAAATGCTGTAAGTGAACAATAAATTTATAACGGCCTTCAAGTGATTTTGCCATTCAGTACCCAGGGACTGCAGCCAGACCAGCCAGGGGGCAGGACTGGGTCGGCATCCTCTTCTTTCCCCAATTCAGGTCAGCACAAGGTAGGGGAATACGCTTAGGCCCAAAGGGATGCCATGACAAGGGTGTAACGCCAAGCACCCTCATGCCTACTCCTACACTCAACTACTAGGCACATAAAGCCCAGCACAGCTTTGATTACAGACTTGCAGTACAGATGCAGTGATACAGAAAATCAGAGGATGTTAACAGTCAGAGGCAGGGATGTAGGATCAAGAGTTCACAGTTAAAAAGGTAGGAAAGTAGTGAAGTATTGCAGGTCAATATGCTCATTATTGACACGTCAGCAAGCACAGCACACCTTGCCCCACGGCTTTTTCTGTGGAAGAGGTGCCCTTTATGGTGGGCTGGAACCTCCTTGTTAATTGCTTTACATTTCCCACTCTAAAAACTATTTCAGGTGTTCATAATCTCTGTAAAACTTATGCTATTTAGGCTTTATTTTTTATATGCAGAGATAAACCAGTGAAAATCTGGGGAAGCCAACCAACACCTTGCAAATACTGAGTAGAAAAACATCCAAACAGAAAAAAACAACCCAACAACAGAAAAACCCAACACAAGAAAACCCTTCTTTTGGTACTAGCAGATTTTTGTCATTTTATTTAGAAAATTCTGGGGCCAAACTGGCAGTATGCTCAATTTACCTCCACCCAGAGGTGGAGGTAATTACAAATGCATGTAACTAGAAAAAGAAGAGAAAATAAGAGCAATGACCCTAGAACTGAGAACATCAAAACAGCTCTGAACACACCAGTCCACAGCTAGCAATTGGATCAAGCTAGAAGAGTGTCCCTTCATGAAGACAAGTAAAGATACTGAAAAAGGTGACTAAAAGCAGTTTTTTCATCAGAGAATCACAAACCCTGTTTGATAAGATGCATGTAAGTGAAGATCAAACTAGTGATGGGATTATGACAAAGACATTGAAAAAAACCTTCTATCTGTTCTAGATAGAATGAAACTTTGAGAGAGTTCTTATGACATCTGACAAGATACCGTGTGTGAACTCAAAAAGAGGGAGAAAGATGCTTTTGAGGCCTTGAAAACAGAGATGAGACTGTTGAATCAACTGTGTTTTTTAGAGGGTTTACGGAATCTTTAATTTGACTCAAAAGTTGTAATGAAGGGCCAAAACCAAGAACAAGATTGCAGAAAAGATTCTGACTTCTGTTTGGAAAAAGCAATTAGACTGTAAGTGGAGAACATCATTTCCAAATTGAAAGCCGTGAAGGAAAACAGGTCTCATTCAAAGGATTGTGTTAGTCAAAGGTGCAACTGGAAGAAAGCTCAGAAATTTGAGCACAAAATTTGAACAAAGAGGCATAAAGAACTGCACAAAAAGTGGAAGAAAACATAAACCAATTTTACATCTAGCGTTTGTAAAGAGCCGCTGTATTTTGTAACAAGCAAAATAGTTTTGCAAAAGCCTGTTGGAAAGACAGAATTTACCAATGTACATTACCTCTACACAAGTAAGTGTAATGAATTGTGGGAAAGATTCAAGCAGTACCTAAATGGAGAAGACTTTTACCTTACACACTAGCAGATTCCTTATTAGTTTTAGATTGGGCGCACAGATCAGTGTGACACCTGATTTATAATGCAGAGTGAAAAAACAGAACCAATACCGTCAATGCTTAGCTCATACAGGGGACAAATCACTCCTGAAGAGGTGGCTTTTAAGTGTAATGGGACAGTCACCTGGCTGGGGAGGTGGAACTGCCCAGATCCTTCTTAGGAAGCATAGTACCCAAAAAAGATGTCTTTGCTTTGAGTAAAAAATTTGCTTTTTAAATTAAGAAAACCCATCCTGGTAAGCCAGGATGGAAGGAGCAGTGTTTACACACAATCACTTCCTGGCCATGGCCCCTGCTCTTCCAGGGGGACCTTGCTTCCAGCCAGCATCATCACTTGCTGCATGGCAGCAATCCCTGCCCCTGTGCCCTCTGCTCTCCAGGGAGGTTATTCCATTCATTCCTGAGGCCTAACCAAGCTCATCAGCATCTCAGCACATGCTGCAAACTCCCAGGGTCCAGCTGCATCCTCAATAATTCCACAGCCTCTATATCTGTTGATGCCCCACGTTGCTCTCAATGGAAAGGAGAAGGAAAGGGTCCAGGGATGGGAACAACATTCAGCCAGTCTCCTCAGTGGATCATAAGCATATCTGTGAAAAACAAAAAAAACCCAAACACTCCTGTCATCAGGACATAAAAGTCTAGCTGAAACAAAATCTTTAAAAGATGATGTTTACAATTACTTTGGGAGAAGGTGCACCTGAAATATAGCAGACGGCCACTGGGAGAGTGCAGATCAGCAGGTGACCACAGGGAAAAAGGAAAAGAGAAAGCAAGAAATAAAGAGATAAGGAGAAGGGAGAAGTAGATTAAAATATGGAAATTACAAAAGAAAAGTCACAATATCCAGGATGTAGAGAGATGCCATAAATAAAACTAAATAGACTAATATGCTCTGAGTAATGCTGTAAAGAAAAGGCCACTTTAAAAGACCAAAATAGTCAAACAGAAGCAGCGTAGAATGGCAGTTCTAAAAACTTTAAATCTATGATCCAAGACTGATATCAATTCATTCGTATATGCTGGGGAACATAACTACCTATATTATTATCCCTTTTATCCATAAAGAGCATTATTAGAGAATACAACCATTAAACATGCAATCTCACAAGCAAAATCTTTGTGTACCATCTGCAGTAACAATGGGTCACAGACCACAATTGCCATGACTCGTTTTGCTAAAAAGTTTGATTTAAAAATAGCTCTAGGATGGCTACATTTTATTGCTGCTATAAAAAATTACTGTTAAAAGGGTGCTTAAAAGATGAAGAGTAAGATCTGGAGCTTTATTTGAAGCTGCTACATTTCAGAGCAGTAGCCTCTGAACAGGGCTGCCACCTGCAGAGAACACTTCAGCCCAGACTGGCAGGTTATTTTAGGTGCTGATGCTAAACACTGGGGTATTTTCACAAAAAAAAAAAAAAAGTGAACCAGAAAATTTACCATGAGCACGGATAACATGAATTTAATGGGGCCGCAGGACACCAGACTAGTATATTACATCAGAGGACAATAGTCTCTTGTGAAGTAGCCTCCCTCCCACGAGGTGATTGCTAATGGAAGACAGATCTACAGCTTCTGTAACAAAAGGAAGAGGGAAAAAAGGAATGAGTCTGAACCCTTGACATCAAAACCAGAATCAACGGAAGCAAGGGATAAAGTGAGGGAAGGTACAAGGCTGCGTAAAGCAGAGCTAAACCTCATGAGATGCTTCAGACATCCACAGAACAGAGGTGGTCAGCTTGGAAACTGGTTGAGACACAGTGATGCCTCATTAGAAATCTCTATTTTTGCCTCTGAGTGGGGATGAGTTGTTAGAGTAATTGGCTCTTTAGGAAGCTTGAGATAAAATATGATATAGTCCCTCCCAGCATGTTTGAGTTGAAAGCAGCTGCTGAGGGAGTCAGCACTGATGTCAGTGGCTTGAACAGCACACAAAGATCCCCTGTCCTTCCTACCAAGCTCTTTCCCAAATTGCTGTTTTGCTGATCTCTTGTTGCATTAAAGAATCACCGTAGCTCTACACCCCAGCTCCAGATTCTCCTTAGTTCTGTCCTAAAACCACTTCCCCTCCATGTTCCAAGCCTCTCCTTTTTCAAATCTCCTCATTCGTCTGTTCTTCACAAACATCTGGGACACTTACAGGCTACATGTTCCATTTCCTTCAAGGCAGCAGGGGAGATGTGGACCCGCTGCTGCTGTGGATTACCCTGTTAACAGGCTTGGCAGGGCTTTACACGGTGAATTTGAAGTGTTTGGTCCAGCTGATGCCAAGTTCAGATTCCTACATGATGCTACATGCCCTGTTTCTGAATTTTTGAATGTACTGAAAATACAAACTAAAAATGCAACATACTCAGCCTGCTTTTCCCATGTTCATTCAGTGCACAGGACAGAACCTGTTTGCAGCTGCCTCAGCTGTAACTGGAGATGCAGGGAGCCATACTCTGGGCACACACACTACACCAAGGGCTCTGAAAAACCATGGCCTGCTATTAGGGACTATTGAATCTCTCTCTGCCACCAAAAAGGAGAATAATACCTGAACTTCGTCTTTTGGCATGAGGTAAAAAATGTTTTCTTTACAGTTGGCACAGCATTTGACTGCTACCATAATAGAAAAGCTCTTGGAAAATGAGTGGTGCTGTGCTTGGAGGATGGTTTAAGATGAGTCTCATACTGACCACGCTGAGCTGCCCAGTGTTAAATGATTACCACCCATGTGAGCCCCAGGAGGTGCAGGGGTCCTTGATCATATCATTAAAGATGACTTGTTCATATGAAAAATATCAAGTTGGGGCTTCCTAGACTACTTTATCTTCTTTATCGCCTAATTTGGGAGTACTTAAATTTGCCACCACAGTAGGCTTCTTTCAATACTTGCGAAAGCGACTGTTTCAAAGGTTTTAACAAATATTGTAAGGAACATTTCTGCACTATCAGCTGAGAGAGGCTTAAGAGTATTAAACATGAGATTACGATGGAGTGAAGACAAATAAAGGCATCTGATAAGCTATAGCCTTTCTGTGCATGTATATACTACAGATCTGAATCTTCATTTCTTTGCAATTTATTTTCACCTGTGATAAGGTGGGTGTAACATACTGAGCTGGCAATAATTTACAGCTGTTCTGAAAGGGAGTAAGAGATGAGTGTAAATGATTGCCAGGAACCAGGGTGCGGTGAGAGATGCATTGACCAGTTTCCAATGCTAGAAATAGCTCTTTTTTCTTTGTATTTAATAACTTCCCAGAGGGACACACCACACTTATATCTAGTCCTGGGAAAACACATTTTAAAGTTATGATATTATTATGTATCAAAAAGCTATTTTGCATCATCTATTATTTATTCACTGAGGCCTTGAGAGCACTTGATTTTCATCCATGCATGCAGAAAAGATACAGCCCAGTCCCAAGAAATTTATTAGCTAAGACATTTGCTATAACTAAACTTGAGTCAGATTTACTTAACAGATTTCTAAGTTGATTTAAGTGGTGCAAACCTTTCAGCAGACAATGTAAACTTAACTTAGATGTTACTTACAGAAATTTGGTATCCATAATTACTGACTGGAATCAAGTAAACTGAAGTGAGACTCTCAAGTTTAAGATGTCTATTATGTGGGTTGTGTATCTGGGTTGTATAAGTTCATTGTGAACAAAACTTTTCAAAGTCATAATTTCTCTAAAAAATCAGTTTTGAAAGAAGTGATCTTTTATGTCTAGAAAAATTCTTGTAAAACATTAACCAGCTTTTAGCCCATCGTTTTGCTGCCTGACTTGATACTTAGCTGCAGCTGCCTAGGTTTTTATAAGGTGTTAATAAATCTACCCATACTATTTTAAAATAATTTGTCAGAGAAATGCTTTCTCATTCATGCCATGAAGACTGAATCTGTCTGGGAAGTGCTTGGCTGCTATACAAATGGGCACCATAGAAAACCCCTTGATAAAGATAGCTGATTGTGTTGTAACCAAAAATAGTTTCTGCCTGTATTAAGGCCATACACTGAATGGAAAATCTGACAGTGAAGAGGTGCTTAGCACCTGTGCTTGGTGCTAATCAGCGCCAAGCCAAAAGTAGCTTGCAGCCTGACAGCCTGTCTGCCCCTTCCTCCTCTTCCTCATATACAGATTTAGGTATAGCTGAATTTCTGTGGGCAAGGGGAATGGGCTACACACCTCCCACAAAATCCCTTCAGGCCCTGATTTGTATTGCTTTACACTAGAAGCTGAACTGCAGAGAAGAGAAATGAGGGCAGAGAGAGGGAGAGAACGAGAATGGGGTTGTAGCCAAAAAAAGCAGAGTACCAAGGATGGCTGATAGATGGGGGCAAAACTTTAGTAAGATGAAAACCTCTGCTGCAGTGGGGACCAGCTCTGGCCAGGATGGCTTTCAGCTTAGGATAGAGGTTAGGGATAGATGGTCTCAGTTAGGATAGAGCTGACTTTCTTACTAGCAGCTGGTATAAAAGGCCTTTCTTACTGGCAGCTGTTAAAAGGTCTTTTCTGCTCCTCACACCGCCCCACCAGCAAGCAGGCTGGGGGTGCCCAAGAAGGTGGGAAGAGACACAGCCAGGACAGCTGATCCCAACTGACGAAAGAGATGTTCCATGCCATATGACATCATGTTCAGTATATAAAGCTGGAGGAAGAAGAGGGAAGTGTGTGTGGGGGGAAGTTCTGAGTGATAGCATTTGTCATCTCCAGTAACTGTTACAAGTGATGGAGCCCAGCTTTCCTGGAGATGACTGAACACCTGCCTGCAGATGGGAAGCAGTGGATGAATTCTTTGTTTAGCTTTGTTTGTGTGCATGGCTTTTGCTTTACTTATTTATTTATCTCAACCCACCATTTTTTTCTCACTTTCACTCTTCCAATTCTCTCCCCCATCCCACCTGGGGGAGTAAGATTGCAGCTGCATGGTCCTAGTTGGCGGCTGGGGTTAAGTCACGACATAGGTTAGTGGTTGGACTTGATGATCTCAAGAGGTCCTTTCCAACCTAAAAAATTCTACGATTCTATGATTCTTCTACATGCATTTTTTGTTAAGAAATTAGAGGAAAAGGCCTTTACACCGCATCAAGTTCAACCTGGCAGGCTATGGCAGTGGGTGGGTGAGAAATACATTAGTACACATAGCGAGGAAGTAGCATACCTGCATTTAGTCTAATCTCAGTCTTCCTTTTGAAAAAGAGGTTTGCAGTGCTAGGTCAGAGACTGTAAGAGCAGTTTAATACACTCCTCTTTCCACTAGATCACTGACTAAGTACTTTAGGTGAAAACTATACCATTAGAAAACAACCATTATCAAATGGAGTATTTGCAAGTTAGAAATTACAATGCAAAGAGGGATGACAAATGTGTAATTTGGAGATGCAGCGTTCAGAAAGTCCTTTCAGAGATGCGTTCTTGGCCCGATTTCTCTCCGTCACTCTGTCAATGCTCCATTCTGTTTGCCACACCAGGCAGCCACTGGATTAAACCCAGACACTGCTGATGGACCAGGGTCTCCCCACCACCCAGCCCAGGGCTCAGAGCCAAAGCCACTGGGCTGCTCTCGCACCACCTGCTCTCCTCAGGGACCTGTGAACCTTCCACTCCTAGGGATGGATTCAGAATGCAACTTGTGCCCAGTTTTGCTGCAAATGTGTTCTGGGCAGGATGCTCTCCTGAGACGTGAGGACAGCAGGTTTAAATACCCCAAGGTGCATGACTGGCTGTGAGCCACAGCCATTTGGTCCCGTGTGAGTGTAATGGGAGAAAGGCACCAACTGATGAAACAGCTCAATAGCCAGCCACAGTCAGGGCTGTGCAAAGCATGAAATGACACAATTCTGCATGTGTTCATGGCATATTTTATCTACTTATCTCAAAAAGCTTTCTGTGTCTTGCTTACAGCAATGGAAACAGACTCAACTCTCACTCCCAGGTTTACAGAGAGGCCACTGAAGGTTCCAGTGAATTTATGGATAAAACCTCAATTTATGTGTGTAAGAAATGACACCATTGGTATTGACAGCTTCCTATTGAACAAGGCATAGAGCAGCTAAAGCGATTATCCAACAGACATTCAGCAATGGTCAAAAAAATGAGCAATTCCCTTGGGTTCACACTATCTGCCTCTGCATTTCCATACTCAGGGCTTGATCTTGCTTCCATTAAGAAAGATGGAAACACTCCAAATGCTTTTGGTGGGAGCAAACGTCTGCTTCTATACACTCCAGCCTCCTGGGGTGTATATATTGTAGACTATATTCAAGCTACGTGCCTGTATGTATTTCCTATGCAATTTTAGTTTTTATAAAACTCTGGAGTTTGCAGCTTTGTCAGAAATGACAATGACGAGTTTTGTTCCAACTGGTGTGCGCCCAGGAAAAGTTTTTATTTTAAAGAAACGTCAATTCCCAATGAAAAAAAATGGTTCTGCTGAAAACCTTTTCACTGGTTCTGTGTTTTGAACTAATTCAAAGGCTCATGTTGCCTTCAGATGCCCTGCATGCTCAGGAAATACTGAATCAAAGCACCTGAAGATAACATAGTGATCCTCCTCTTCTTCAGTCCATCTTCAAGTGTTAAAATACATCATCACTGGTCCCTGTTCCAGTTAGAGAGGGATGACAAGCTGTCACTGGTCATTTGTTCTTGCTCGCTCTTCACAGACAGTAGTAGAGGCTTCCAGTTCATTTTCTGGATGCTTTTTGGGACAACATTTAGTAACCTTTGGAAGGTCTTCTAAACATAGTGCTTCAGCTCTGTCAATGTCCTCAGTATAAAAAGCAAACACTTACAAGTAGCCTTCAAAGTTTAATGGGAAATTCAAATGTCTTCTTCTAGATTTGCATATTTTCTTGATTTTGGGTTCTTCTACTCACACTGTGCACTCCTCCATGCATTTCCCAGTCTTTGGATGTTAACGTATTGCATATGTTCCCCATTTAGCTCTTCCTTAATTCTTATTGGCATCATGTCTGTGGCAAAAGAGAAGCAAAACAGTTGCTGTGAGAGAAAATATTTGTTTGCAAAACAAACTTGTCTTTATATTTGTATGTGAAAACAGTCAAAGTCTTTCTTTATGCTCTTTTTTGAGACAGACATGTCTGCAGGAAGAATATCTTATGTTATGAAGCAACTGTTATGTTTTAATGGAGCTTACCTAATAAAAATGAATCAGAAAAGCACGTGTTAAGGTATGTTTATCATCTTAAACTACCTGTGCATTTCAGGCATATACAACCATCAACTTCAGCTAGGATGCTGGAATCATAAAAAGGCAAGAAAACCAGTATTTGACTAAATTGCCCTGCTCATAATTGAAAAGTTATTGAAAAATGTTATTTAGCCAACATTTCAAATTTTGTCACCAGTTTGAAAAATACTGGTCTGTATTTGTAAGTCACACAATGAACAAGCCTGCCTAGACACCTTCAGAGAGAGGATCAGGAACCTAGGGAGAGAGCAATGTGTACTAAGTAAGCACTTGTAAATCTCACCCAGTATCAAGAGGGTTTGGAGACACCTGTATGCGAAGACTGAGTAGAGTNTCACCAGGGATAAAATCAAACAGGAATTATTCAGAGTAGCTTTGTGGCTCTTTTTCTCAATGGCTGTGCAAGGTTTTGCCATATCCTATAATAGAAGCTGATGCAGACCAGATATGGGATATTTTTAGCAGGGAATAATGTCCCAGGAGCTGCAGGTGCTCTATTACTTTCCAGGATTTGGCCAAATATTACAATATCAGTTACATCGGTTTCAGAGGAGGGCCGTGCTAGTAGAAATGCAAAGGAAGAATCAGATGTACAGATACATGAAGTGCCTTCTTTCCCAGGACTGGAAAACACTCAGGAAATGTTACGGCTTTAGCTCCACAGAAACCCAATGGGACTGACATCAGGGCTTTTCATAGAAGATGCAGGCAGGGAGGAGGCCTGCAAGCTAGTATCACTTCAATCCTCCGTGCCCTCTTCTTTACCAATATTTCTTGATGCCCAGCCAAGGGCGGGGGGGTGGTGGTGAATGGGAGGGAGGGGGGTCTTTTCAGGGGAGTGAAGGGGACAGCAAACTCTTAATTCAGTTAACGATTGCAGGAAGTGGTTTGTCAGTTTAGAGGTAGTCCCTGCTCAAAGCCAGTGCCCTTCTCAGAAATGAACTTGCAGTTCTCTAAAGATAGATTGCGCAAAACACCAGGGGGCCCTCGGGAACCTGCAGCCACAATTCCCCAGGCAAGGAGCTCCAGAAAAGCGGTGAAATGCCCCGCTTTGTGCAGCTGCTCTGTGGACTAAACCAACGCTCCATGGAGCGGGTCTCTTATGCAAGTTCTCAGGTTTCATATCCGCAGTGACCAAATTTTGTTAAAAATATGACAGCTGCTCTTGTCATTTTCTTTCCATGTAATTTTAACCGTAACTTCAAACTGCACATGCATTGTCTGCCTTTCAAGGATGGCAAAGGGAGGTTTACATAAAGCAAAGGACTTACCAGAACTTGCCAGCTTTGGCACTGAAGGATCAGGTCCCCTTGGCACATCTCATAGATTGCATAAAAGAGTTTGCAAACTACAACAAGTAATTGATATTCTAGGTGATATTCAGAGCAGTCTATTCAAGCAATTTAAGTAAGATTCAGTTGTGTATCATTGCAACAAATCCGGAAATTGTTTGATGGCGCTTTGAGGAATAACTCCCAGGTTGTCTTGAGCAACAGCAAGGATCTGACCAATTTAACTATAGAGTATCAGGATGTCTCATCCACATTCCCTGGAATTGTACAATAAATCCTCTCATCAAAGCCTCTGTCATGGCCTGTGAGAGCATTTTAGTCACCCTTAAGGAATCACTTCAGCTAGTCCTTCTGAATGACAACATTTCGCACTGGTGTAAATCTAGATTATCTGCACTGATGTCAACAGATTGACTCAGAGTTTAGCATCCTTGACACTGGAGAAGAGAATCTCTGCATTATTTTCAACCTAACGGTTTCCCAGTTAATTTATACTCCTTTTGTTAACCAAAACCACAGAAAATGGCACAAAGGTGAAGTGAGTGCTCCATATGACCCAGCCTCCCACAGAAGGCAGAAGTAGCTACTTCATGAGAAGTAGGTCCATCTTGCTCCATAACTGCAGGCCAGATGTGGCCACACATCATGCAGCACAACAGTGTTATTGAGAGCATTATGGTCTTGTTTCCTTCCCTATTCCCACCTCAACAAGTACACATCTGTCCTGAGGCCCAACAGCAAGAGGCTGGCCGTCCCTTCCTCAGTGATGGTTGTATCTCAAGAGAGGAACATGTCAGTCCATCACAATCCTGTCACCTCAAACCAGGACACTCTCCACAGTGACAGCTTCTTTGCTATTTTCTCCCACAGAGTTTTTATCTTATGGTAGGCCAAACACTTCAGGCAAAAACAAAATAGCTTTGTCTTTTTTTTCTATTATGGAATCCTTTTTTTGGTCTTGGGTTTTTTTTTACCAATAAGGCATTAAATGCTATATGGCACAGAGAGATGGGCTTATTTTAGGGTGTTTTAGACAGAGAGGTGTCAAAGCATGGCACTAGCACTTCTTCACACAGCTCAAGACAGAATCTGTTTGTGAGCAGTGGTTTGGTCTGATCTCCCATGGCAGCAGCTGCATGAGCTCTCCCTTTCTTCTCACACTGCTAAACTTGGTAGAGCCACAGAGGCAGGAATCTACCAGATTCATACTTCAAAGAAATTGAGAAAGTGCAAAAAAAAGTGTCAAAAAAACTATACAACAGAAATCAGTTCACTTTGAAGTGCATATTTCAGAGCAAATGATAATCATTAAGTCAGAGTTCAACTGCCATAACATCTCAGTAGCTTCCCAGCACCAGGTGCCTCACATGTCATGGGCTGATCTCCACAGCTGCATCTCCCAACACAGCAGCTTGTTCCAGCCTTGGGAAAGAAGGTGGTTTGAAACTATGCTGGCATATGCAGGACCAAAAGCACCCAGGTAGTTTGTTGGTGGCAGCAGCACATCACACTGTCACCGTGATCCCTTCCCTGAATGTTGCTCAAAGACTCTACACATGTAAGTGCTCCACAGACTCATCCGACACAGTGCACATACACAGCTGGCAGATGTGGCCTTGAATCATTGGCTTGTTTGCTACTGAACCCTCCCCAAGTACCTCCTGCATCCTTTTGATGGAAAACATTAGCTTTCAGGAGAACTCATAAGATGGTCATGTATCGACCCACAGGGGAGAGGAGTCTGCTCTGCTCCCCGACAAATGATTTGTGAATGAGTGGGCTCTTGCTTTCCAGCTTCCACTTTCCCACTCATGTCCCGTTCTTATGTTCCTCGCTTACGTTAAAATCCCACACTGGGCCCTTCTTGTGTAATTTAGACTGAGATTTTCTCCCCTTTCTTTTCCCTCCCTCCCCTCCGCCCCCCGCATCCTCTGTACAACAGAGCTGGCCACACAGCAACAGAGGAAATGAACAACATCTGGTGAGACTGATTCCTCGTTCTTGTAAGCAGTGTGAGCTAACAGCTGTGTCAGGCATTTCATCCAACCCTGGAATAGAAAAGAAATCAATCACGCATTCCTCTTTACCACACCTCCTCATTCTGGCATCTGCACCAGTCCTACAAGATAATTGCCTGGTTCACTTTCTTGAAAATATACGGGAATCCCACCCTTTGTACAGAGGATACTCCTTGATGCAAATATGATGATTCTTTTAAAATACAGGAGTGTTAAAAAAAAAAAGAAAAAGAAAAAAGATCAGAGCACTTAATAATATATCCACCTTAAAGAAAAGGAGATCATTGAATTTAATAAAATTATGCACGACTTGAAGCATGGGTTGAAAAAAATGGGGTTTTTTCCCATGCATTCAGATGCCTAAACAGTATTGTATCCTATTACTCTTGATAGTACTAAGGCACTTCAAAAAGATGTTTTTAGGCACAGATAGGAGTTGTACCATTATCTCCAGTGATGCTATAATGGTGGCAACATTTCTTGTCGGATTGAAAGCTTACTGCTGACCACTCTGGAAATCAGAGCCTGGGGACAGATGAAATCCAAGGCAGTAGCAGCCACAGGATGAGCAGCAGACGTAGCAAGAGAAGGGCAATTTTCTTGTAAGTTATGGGTTCCTGAGCCAGCTTTGGAGTTAAGGATTAAGCTCTTCTTTTGAGTGTTTCTGCTGACACTGCCAAGGAGCTGCCAGCTACCTTCAATTGCCTGGGCAGTTTCTGTGATGCAGACATCTGACCACTAAGAACTCGGTCAAGATCCACCAACAAGTCTTCAGTAATAATTACTGTTCCACAACCTCAGCTGTGACCACGGAAAGCACAGCCCAGCTCAGGAAAGAGGATTCAAAGTTAGTTTTTACGAGAGTCTGGGACAGCCAAGCATTGGGCGACTTGCCCTCCCTGTCTCACAGCTGCTCATGCTGATGGTCTCACAGATAAGCCAGCTGCAAAGAGCCACAAGCAGGGAGCGTCCTCATCTGTCCCTTGGGGTGCCATTCACAGACATGATGGTTTTGACTCAATTTCATTAGGATTCTAGCAAAACGTAAGGCCACAACGGTCTAGGAAAAAAAAGCTTATCATCAATTTGGACAGGTATTTGGGCTATAATCATAGACAAAACTTGGACCCCTCTGTTAGATTGACTGTGCAGGCTGCATGCTGGACTTTTATGCAGAGATTTAAGCAGCCTGTGCTCTTGCTATCCAACTGCTTTCCTAGGAGCAGTTCAGAGCAGTGAAAACCACCTCCAGGTGTCCAGAGATGTTTCCTGGGGGCCCTATAGGATTAGTCATGACCATGAGCAACTGAAAAGCAAAGCATTATGCTGCAAAGGACAGCAATGGATGATATTGCACGTGGCACACCATCCTACACAGTGTTGCTAACACTGGAAATAGCTAACTTAAAAAAACAAAAAAGTAAAAAGTACACTTTCTTGTTTTTTTTTTTTTAACCTTGGGTACTGTCACAGGTGTCTCTTGCCCACAGTGAATCTTCCATTGCCTTTGCACTGACCTTCATCTTGAAAATCTGAGCAATAGTGAGCACAAAAGCCCAATGAAGTAAAATGCAGGACATATTGTACATTCCTTTTTGCCAGCTATATGCACACTAAAACAAGTCCTCTTCTCAAACCAGTAACATTCACTGCTGTAAAGTGGAATGGAGAATTTGGAAGCAGAGGGAGAAAGCAACCTAAGAGAAAGTGGGAAGCAGCCAATAAAAGACATATGTAATCAAGGGAAGCAAGCTATAGTGCTAGGGGTTTGTTTGGGGTTGAAGATTTTCCAATAAGCAATGTAACAGAATGGATTTATGATTTCACCATAAAGTTGTATGATACCATTTAATGAATTAAACATTCGCATACGGGTTCAGAGAAAATATTACTGACTGGGAGAGCATAAAAGTGTTGGGACATTCTTCACATTTATTGCTCATGAAAAGCTAAAGAAAGAAAGCAATCACAATAGCAATGAAACATACTTTTCCACCCACATAGCATCTGATCAAATATTCACAGATGGAATTTATATGGGGGTTTATGATATTTTTTTTAAGCAGCAGTTGTAAGTTAGATTCTGCTAAAATCCAAATGTACACATATATCATAGGTATTTATAGGAGTCTTATTACCATAATAATTGAGCACTTCACCTCTTTTAATGTATTTATCCTCACACCATCCTTGGAAGGGAGGATGGGCTACCGTTCCCAATGCTGAGGTGGGAACGAAGGCACAAGACAGGCTCTGGACAATAAAGTGCCTTAGCTGCCTTCAGTTTGAATATTGCAATGCCTAGAAATTAGGCATTTGGCCACATTGGAGTGCTTAAAAGAGCCAGAACTAGACAGCTTCCTAACCAATCAATAGGAAGGGCTACGTGCCCTCTTGGACAGACCCAGGAGAACTATCTAAAAAAAAAATAAATTCCCCAGGACATTTACATTTTGGAACATTCTGCTACAATGGGAGAGTCCTGCCATCCAGCAGAATTCAAGTAAAACGCAGCTGGTGAATATATGGATCTAGAAGCCAGATGATTTTTTTTTTTGACTTCTTGAGCACAGTCTTTGCAGGTCACAAAGATCTTTCAGGTAAATTCTGCCTCTGTAAATTTTGCCTTATGACAGTCACTGCAGGTGAGTGGGTAAGGCTGTGACAAACTCACTGCCTCCCAGGAGCAGCAACAACCCCATCAAATAGAATGGAAAATGCTCCGAGATTATGATTATGCTCCATTGCCTTTAGTCCCACACCATCACACCAGTGCCTCCATCTCACCAGCACTCATCTATGCAGGGAAGGGCTCACCTGTGTGACCTGAACAGGTCCCTGATGAAATACATTTCTAGAGGTTGCAAGATTGATATTTCTAAGTTTACTGAGCAGGGGCAAATAACTCTCCTTTTGCAGCTTCCAAACCCTTGGTCTTTGTTTGGACTCATGTCACTGGCAAGAAAACGTATCATTAAAGCATGTGTGATATGTCATTAGGGCAGGGAAGTCTTGCATAATGTGAGCTGGGTATTAAAACTACAATTCACCAAATAAATGAGGTTGAATAGATGTCCGAGACCGAGGAAGGTTTGTTCAGTTGGATTCACACAAAGATGGCTTTCGATTCAGGTTCATTGCCAAAGGCCTTGTGCCTACAAATCTTGCTCAGAACAACAGAATCTCATAATCTCGCAGGGAAACACAGCCCAAAGCATCCAAAAGCAGTAACTGTCTCATAGCAACATGGAAACAGGCCAGAACTACATTCACTTCAGGCATGATGGGATTTCATTCAAACCTTAGCACCAGTGTTGCGGTCAGTTTGGAAACTGGGGTAAATTTGACACCACTACTGTGTTGAAAGCATTCAAAAGGTTTTTCCCACTCTTCTCTCATCCCCACCTCTGAAGATGATCTCAGAACTGCTCAGCCTCCAAGGATAAACATTACCTACATCCACTTTGGCAGCCAGAGGTTAAAATATATCTCCATAAACAAATAGGCTCCATCTAGTTTCCAGTTACCAAACTGAAAGGAGGTTATAAAGCAAAATCCTCAAAACACGCCAGCATCTGACTTGAGTACTATATTCATTCCTCCCAACAGACACAAAGGCATCCTGTTTGCTCGCTGATGGGCAGGTAATGCAGACGAATACACACTTACCCACCAGGAGGAAGCACAATGTCAGTAATGTAAGATGCTAGGTGCCATCAGCTGTCACTGAACTCAGCAACGGGTGACATGGGCCATCTGATATTCATCCCCACAGATTGTGACTTCTGCAGGACACTGCTTCAGAGAATACGTAGCCTTTTCCAGCGTTATCAGCCCAGCAGAAGCCTGGACCCAGGGCTGCTGCTTCATGGCAAAGGGCAGGTTAAACATAGACAGATAGAGGAGGTACCTGCCTCAACTGCCCGTTCTGCACGTTTTCTAGAGGCTGCTGCACTGCAGCAGATACAGTCTAACCTGTATGTGATGCAGTTCCCAAATCATCATCTACAACCTGGGTAATTTTAGCAGAGCAAAATGCAAATGGCCGTAGTCCAAAAGTTACTTCTTATGCAATTCAGCTTCCTTGCAAAGGAAAGAAGCAATGTCTAGGAGAGGGCATAGAGAAAATACTGGGGAAGGCAATTATCTCTGCCATCTAGGTTTTATCTTCCCATCCTTGTGAATCAACATCCTTCAGAAAAAATCCATTTGGAACTTTGAACCATCCTGCTAAAAACATCCCATGTGTTATTTTTTGCAGCATGTCTCAGTGCATTATTTGTGTCATCTCATTTGTTATTTTAATTTTAAAAAACATTTCATTTGAAATGAGTAAAGAAGAAAAACCTCAGGCTCTTTTTTCTGGTTCATTGTTTCTAGGCTGAAGTTGCAATATATAAAAATCGGTTCAGCTGTTTTTTGTCATTACTAGAAATAAAATAATGACTTAATGACTTACTATCACATGGCATTCAGATTACAAAAGCAGCACTACATAAAAACCAATGCAGCACATATTAAATGGATTAAAATTGAACTAGATTTCTAATAGTGACTGTATGATGTGGTTACTTGAAATAGCTGGGGATTAGACTCAGTGACCCAGGAGGTCTCTTCCAGAGTTATACTCCTAAAAAGCAATTGTTAATCAAAGGGAGGGTATTTTCTGTGGGTCCAACAGAGATCTCCTTTTGTCCAATGTTGTTCAACATCTTTAGCCAGGATGGTGAAGTTTTCAGAGGACACAAACATTTTGAGAACAGTAAACAATAATGGGAATGGTTCAATTGTGCTCACAGCTTGGTAAACTGCGTTATTTTCAACGTCAGTCTGCAGTGAAACACAGGATTCCTACATCTAAGACAAAGTCACTCTTAGAGCATATTCAGAAGTAGGCAATCCCCAAACCCCTGTATACTATCCCGTAGAACAGAAGGTACAATGCTTGCTTATACAAAGAGCACGTTGTGCCAAAATGAATTGTTATTATTACCTCTGCATACAGTGCTGGTGAGTCCATTACTCAAATAACATGTACAATTCAAGGAGGCAGCTGAAACACTGGAAAGAGATCAGAAAAAGGCTACAGCAATGATTTTATGTCTGGAAAATGTGCCTTAAAACAAAAGACTTAAGCTCAGCCTCTTTAACTTCTCTAAGAAAAAGTTGAGAGGCAATGAAATCAGTCTGTCTTTGGGGAATGGAAAATATTTCTGACAATAGAGAGTTATTCGGTTTAGCAGACAAAAGGCACACAATGCCTGACCATCTAGAATTTGAAATTAAATTCAGGTAAGATAAAAATGTACATTTTAAATAACATGTTTAAATAATGTATCAGATAATCATTGAAACAACTTACCAAGGAAAATGGTAGATTTGTAAATCTCATGAAGTCTGAAAGGCCAGGTATATTCTAGATATGACCTGCATGAAGGAAGTATTCATCTTGATACTGGAATGACCGGGGGCCTTGCTGAGAAACAGGAGATCAAAGTCCCTTTGCTGATTTTAAAACCTGTGAAGGAAGCTAATCTACCCTCTTTCATGGCCCATCACATGCAGCCTCTTGGTCACAATGTAGAGTCTCTCTGGAATGTCTCCATCCAAAAAGCACATTTATTTTGACTTCAGTGAGGCACCTATTAGGCCTTTATTCCTTCTAAACCTTTCCATTCTTTGAGTTCTGTTTTCATATCTTCTTTTAACCCAACGATTCCTCCTTGCCTTTCCATAAAGTTGTCATTTCCTTCAGATGCTCAGACTGATGAAAGAGCCATACTGAAATAAAAGCTAAATGAGGTGAAAATATATCCCATAAAAAACCCCATTAAGGAGTTTACAGAGAGATTTCCTACTCCTCTGGCTCAGAGAGCCATATTTTATTCCTTCTAGGAAACAGAAAACCCTTAATCCCATAAGAATGCAGCCAGAATCAAAGAGCAAGAGGAGGCATTAGGTTGCAAGAAGAGGAGGGGGGAGGGGAGTAAAAAGAATTTGATAGTCAGCCCTTCAACACAGTGTGAATGAATGAGCCATCATCACAGCTACTGCGGGGAACACCGAGCGGAGCAGATAAGGGAGAAAAATATGATAAACTGGAAATCTACACAACGTCCATGGTCAGATAGCACTAGGTTAACATAGTATAATAGGCTGTTGAGCGCTTAATGAGCCAGATGCCGTTACGAAAAATGTCTATTAGAGGAAAAGAACGGAGAGAGAAGAAAGGCGTGAAATGCTTGTGTTCGGTCATGATTAATTAAGAAATTGAAAGAAACAGTAAATTTGGTAGTTTCTCATCCATTACACAAGAAACCAGTTCTTCATTAGAGCAAAATGCAATCTGTCTGCAACCAGCTCTCAGGTTATTGATCCTCCTGCCTTGTCTGGTTGTTTGTTCTCTGTGTGTCTGTGTGGGTGTTTATCCTTCAGTACTACGAGCTGGTTGGTAAACAAAACCAACAATCACTTGATGTAACATCCCAGGTTATAGAAAAATGGTATTTTGTGAAAGGTTCCTGGTATAAATGCCACATCCTTTTCTCAGTCTGCACAAGCATTTACACGGGTTTGTGAGTTATTTAATATCCATTTTTGCTTAGTGTATCTGTCTTGTGTGTTTGGGGGTTTTATTGTTATACATTAATTAATGTGCGATAAAAAAAATTCTTTCACTTACACCTTTCTAGTCTTCTCCAGTTAGTAAGAGACAGAGAAGCTAAACCTGTGTCTGTATTTTAGTGAATCAATACTGTTCTAGATGATAGATGCAGCTATGCCTGGACTTTTTCATATGTTTCTGGAACTAACCATGCCTGAAACTCTGGCATCTTCTGTCCAAGCCAAGTCAGGCACCGTACAAGTCAGCATCACTCAGGATTTGGGCTTGTATCCTTTCAATTACTTTTCTCTAAAAAGGAGTCCTCATAATTTTTGCAATTTTTCTTGTCTTCATTGTTGTCAAATTGCTTCTAAGAGACAAACACATGGAATTCATTGAGCATACAACAGAACCCACATTCAATTAGATATTGACTGGCTTGAGGGAAAACAGCACTCAAATGTGGCCAAGGGGAAAAACAGTTCACGGGTTATGGTACAGTGACCCAAGTGCTGTGGGCAGAGGGGAATGTTGCATAACCAAAACAACAATGAGGCGAGCGTGGGGAACGGCATTGTCTTCTCCACGCCCTGCCATCACAGCACTGTTCCTAGAACCAGCCCCGCCGCTGGTGAGAAAGTCTCTTTGAAAATCAAAACCCTCCATTTTCAAATAGCCTTCAGCCCTGTGGACCACGGCTTCACCTGAACTGAGTCTGGCTCGTCCTCTGCCATGAGTACAGCATGTTTCCCACTCCATCTTACACAATCACCACACTCGTGAGGCTAGGAAAGCAAACTGTCATATGTTAAGTTTGGTTCCTTAAGAAACCATGCATTTTGCCCATGATATGGACTAACCCTGAGCAGATCACCATACCATAACTTCTCATAAGGCCTATAAGCCATGTCTCTTTGGCTGTTTATCCAGCCTAAGCTATTCATCTGGACTCTATCTAGTCAAAAGAGAAGGATTCATCTTAGAGCAACTCTGACTCAACAGAGGTGTCTCAGGGTGATGACTGTCTTATTACGTTGATGACATATGGGGACTGAATGTGCAGATGGTCGTGTAAGATGGACTGAATTACATCCTTGCTTTCTGACTTCAGAGGACAGTTTCCAATGGATGTCACAGTAAGCCTATTGAAATCCATTTTATTGACTTAACTTGGCTTCAAACCAGAGCAAATGAGATAAGAAGGACACTTATGCTCTGTGAGGCCACCAAGATCTGTATCATTCCCTGTCTTCATTGGTTATTGAAGGAGTATAAAGCTACCAGGCTCCTAAATGAGACACCTCATTTGAATGACTGAAATAAGGCGGGCTAAATCTCTGCTTTCCTGACATTCTCTGCAGTTATTTCTTTGCAGCACCTGGATCTGTCAGCTGTAAAAATTCTGCAGCATGAATCCTGATCAAAATTCCAGCTCTTGGCTGGCTTTTGCAGATACATTCTCCCACCAGAAGCTGAAATAACACAGGCGAGCATCAGGAGTGCCACTAAAAATCACACACCTTAAAATTCCAAGTGTATTTTCTTCTTCTTTCTCTGCCTCCAACTCATATTTAATCCTTCCCTCTTCTCTGACACTTTCTAAGTCTGAAGTTCCCATGTCACACTCCTTCCCGCCCTCTCCTTTACCATGCCTATAGGAATTTACACCGAAGATTGCAGCCCTGTTGTTCTGTGGCCTGAACCACAAGAGAGTTGTAAGTAATGGTCTATGTAAGATACTCCCATTTCCTAGAATTCACTCCCACTTCCAGTATTTCTTTGCAGATAATCTTCTTTGGGAAGATATAAATAATTTTCCTTTTCTCCTTCCTGCCTTAATGTCATGGTTGATAAAACCTACTCGTTTCCTTTCTTCCCTTTCACAATATGTCAGATCTGGGACCAAAGCAAGCAAAGCACCAAAAGGAAAGCTCTCTTGTGAAAAAAAGCTGAGAATATCCCATACAGTATATGTGCCGTCAATTCATGGCTTGCTTTAACAACTCAGGAACAGGATTACTCCATCCTAAGGATGTTTTAGGGTTCTGCTTTTGTCTCTTTTTGGGATGAGAGCATGGTCTCAATGATGTGGTCACCCAAACAAGTCCCTGCTCACAAGTTTTTGTGGCCAGACCTGGTGTTCGGTGTTTTTACATATTTTTAACAGTGCTTCAACATTCATCTCCAAAATAAAGGACTCATTTGGAACTGTCATCTCCTGGACAAGAATTCAACATTCCCACACACTTTGACACAGGTTTTACAGGATGGGGGTATACTTTTCACTGACAGTCTGATCTCACTCATCTCTCCACTGTGCAGCCTCCATGGATCTAAGTCGTAAAGCTGAAACACTTTGAGGCTATTACCTGAAACAGGCAGGTGAAATCCCTTTCCCTGCTGCAGATTCACCCTTTGGAGTCAGCAACGCCTTCCCATCCTATTTCCCAGAGGGAAACTAAGGACTCTCCATCATCCCACTCCACAAACCTGGGACATTGCCAAGAATATCTGCAGCCAAAGGAGGGGAACACAGTTTCCTACCACAAGAAACAGAGCTGCCAGTGCAGACGTTTAATGTGTACTCTTCTCTGCAGATCAGTGCTAACTAGGGGTGTAACACAGTTTACATCAAAGAACCAATATGAACTTTCATCCACAATTCAAACTACACACTAGTCTGCAAAGCATGGGGAAACATGGACCAGAAGCAAATACCTTGGCATTGGACACTGCTTTTTGTTACTCCTGTGCTAACATTACTAACTGTTTACATCATACCGTACAAGTCATTTCAAGGAGTGCCTTCAAACTAATGCTAAAACATTACAGAACAAGAGTGACATGGGGGACACAATTCAACCATGCACAAGAGCAGCATCATTCCACAGCCAGAGACACAAGACAATGCCAGTGGTTAGGTCCTGTGTGCAAGGTACCAGCACCACCTTCTTCAGCAAGCCTAAGGCACAAATTCCTGCAATGTGCTCCATAATTCAGCCTCTTCCTCTTTAAAAGCAATCAAACAGATAAGCATTGCTCACACCAGTCGCAGCACGTAATTCTGTATTTCAATTTAAATTCACCCATTGAGATGCATGACTGCTTCTTTTGGTCATGCACTATATCTATGAGTTCATGGGGCACATGTAGCTTTTAAAATAACACTTTCTGCTGTGACATTCATCTGCTTGATGACTTCAAACAACCTCTGTCCATTTATTCATAAAAATCTCAGTTTGGAGCTCCAAATACCTGGTCACAGAAATACAATTACTCACAAAATTACACACACCAAGAAGTCAGGAAGAGTACAGACAGATTTCTAGTGTAGCAAATCAGTTGGTAATAGAACATTTTTTCTTTTCAGCTGTCCAAATCAGGTGCTCTCACCTTTTCTACATACACAGAATCAGATGCCATGAGACAAACTGACCTTTTCTGAGAATACGAGGTAGTGCATTAGATTATGTACAGGTACAGCTGAGACCAGCACACTTGTTGCACACAGTTTGGACCTTAAGAACAAGGAACAAATGTCCTAAAACATCACAGCTAGATCCATTGAAGGCTCATTTGTCAGAGCCTTTATGTCCATTGAAGTGAATTTTCTGAAGCATATGATAATCTACTTATTAAGATCTCCGAACTGAAGATTTTTAGAAATCCTTGCATTTTTTGGCTTGTGTAATCACTCTTTCTTGCAGAGCACAAAGGATACTTAATTCAAATTCCAGTGCCTGCTGATGCTGGGCAACCAGCACTTCTTCAGGTATATTTTCACCTTTCTGTTAATTTTTTATCATGCATCAAGTTTTAGAGACTGATCCTTCACTATCACACCCTGCTCGCTGCCACCTATATGTTTGGAGAGTGAGTGTAAAATTGTTCTGAAGCATAGAAAGTGTCCTTCTCCCATCATACCCCATCCTCTTCCCACTAGAACTGGATGCAAACCACTGTGCAAATAATTAACACGCTTGCCTCCCTTTGGGTTGACTGATAAAATGGAATCAGACAAATGAATTTTTGTTCCCCACTGATCTTTGAGTGCACTGTGTTATGACAGGGTGTGAGGTGACATGTCAGATAATGTATCGTGTCACACTCCCCAACTACTTGATGCCATTTAATGTAATGCATCCTGGCATGCCATGATGGGATGACACAGAATGAGAAAGAAGCCAAACTGGAAATACCAATTACCCACTCTTAACCCTGAGGCAGTAGGGGAAAAATACGCCTGTGTCTGGGTGACCCTTGCTCCGCTTATTGCCCAAGCTTCATAATTCAGGGAGTTTGTTTCGGGTACTCCTCAGTCCGAGGTCATTACTAACCATTCAGATGGCCAAAGTGCCTGTAACCCTCCACTTCATCGGAAATCCAGGAGAAGCAGCGGAGAAATCAACTGAAAAAAATGTAAATCACTGTTCCCAGAGTGTCAAGTAAAGCTGATATTTTGTGTCTAATGAGCTGCAAAGAAAGCCACAGGGTATAAGGAAGAAAAGGCAGGAGAAAGCAGGGAGAAGGGAGAGTGCACTGGCAGGAAGGAAGGGAGGCTGAGCTGAAGAGCAGGCTTGCATCCAAAGGCTGCACAGGGAGACAGGGTCAAGGCTTGTGAGCTGTCTGGCAGAGTAGAAACTAGCAGGACACAGGAATAATGCACCCTGTTTTGCTGCAGGTCACCCCTGCGAGAAGGCTACTCTCCAGCCCACTCTGTCACCTCTCTCTCCATCTGAAGTCACTGCTCCTCTGATCTACCAACCAGACTGCTCGGGCCGCCTTAACTGGTCCAAGTCAAAGCACAGTCTTATGTTTGACCCCCCGAGCACTAAATGAGGGTACAATTTCANAACAACACCGGTCCCAGTACCGACCCCTGAGGGACTCCACTAGTCACAGGCCTCCAACTAGATTCTGCCCCATTGACTACGACTCTCTGACTTCTGCCTTTCAACCAGTTCTTGATCCACCTCACTGCTTGATCACCAAACCCATACTTGATCAGCTTAGCTACAAGGATGCTGTGGGAGACGGTGTCAAATGCTTTACTGAAATCAAGATAAACCACATCTACCGCTCTACCATCATCTATCCACCTAGTAATATCCTCATAGAAGGCTATAAGGTTAGTCAAACATGACTTACCCTTGGTAAAACCATGTTGACTACTCTTGATGACCCCCATGTCCTTGACATGCCTAGAGATAGTGCCAAGGACAAGTTGTTCCATCACCTTACCAGGGATGGAGGTGAGGCTGACCGGTCTATAGTTGCCCGGGTCCTCCTTCTTGCCCTTCTTGTAGACTGGAGTGACATTTGCTATCCTCCAGTCCTCAGGCACCTCTCCTGTTGCCCATGACTCACTCTGTCACCTCTCTCTCCATCTGAAGTCACTGCTCCTCTGATCTACCAACCAGACTGCTCGGGCCGCCTTAACTGGTCCAAGTCAAAGCACAGTCTTATGTTTGACCCCCCGAGCACTAAATGAGGGTACAATTTCACTCATGGGTTTGTTGGCAGGCTGGAGGCAGAGCTAACCCCACAGAAGAGAGGCAGAGGTGATCTCGTGGGATCACCCCCATGTCATTCAGCGGCACCACAACAGCACATGAGGCCAACATGAACAAAAGCGCCCAAAATACTTTTGGCTAGTGACATGAACAGGGTGACACAAAGTCATGGTTTCATGACAGCTGAGCTTGATACCACAGACAAGGCAGAAGTCAGCAAGGTTTCAGCAGTTTTCCTTCTCAAAATCACCTTCCAACTTCATATCTTCTTGCACCTCCACCACATATTTCTAAAAGCAACAGTTTCCACCCACATATCTAGATCCCAAATTCTAAATATATCATACCAGGAATGAGTTCAGATCAAGGATACTGTTTCTGCTTGATCCAAATCCAGTTTACCCTGATACCTTTCATCAGTCTGTATGAGGCTGTGCTTTCCAAATACTCCTCTGCCAATCTCAGTGGCCAGTCCTTTCTCAGCACAGCATTCTTCTTCTCCTATGACTAGTTCTTGGGAAACAATATCTGTGCAGTCCCACCGTCTGTGTCTTGAAACATGTGTCAGTGTGAATATCTATGTGTGATTGCATATACCATGCCATTATCTGCCCACCACTTTCCCAAAACTCATTACGATGGGATGAAGACACTTGATTCTTCAGATGTTTTAAAGGGGAATAAAGTCAAACATTTTTGTGTGATGCAAAACACTTGTCACACAAATCCCGCTCTCAACACATACTTTGTGGAAACCTCCAAGGGAAAATTTGTATTCGTAAGCTCCTTCATAATACTTTTCTGAAAAATAAAAACCAACGCCCAGAACAAACAGAAAAAAAACCAAACCCAAAAAACCACCACAATTCAAACCAAAATTATACCTTCATGAATAACATCATAAAGTTGTAAGATATGCATTTGCAGTATCTGTCAGAGGCTTCCTTGATGTGTTCCCACGCAGGCTTGCAGCACTCTGGAAACAAACTATATTTAATGGTATACTTTCATTAATTACTTTCATGATTAGAGAAACATTACCCTAGCCATAAAAAAATCTTTTACGGATATTGTGAGAAATATAGATAAATGCTCCAGAGTGCTTTCTACTCAAAGTGACAATGAGCATGTCTTGTTATATCGTTTAACAGCTGGCAACTAAAAATGTGACATGGCAGATTTCAACTGCACTGGACTTACATATGGACTAAAAAATTCCTCGTTGTTCACAGCCAAGCAAAGTTTGAAGATTCCTTATGGCAAAGCTGAGAGAAACGCAGATTTACCAAAAGATGACTTTATTTTGTTGGGCTGTGTACTGTAGTTATTATCTACTTTATTTGAACCTCTTTTTAAAACACAAATTCCATGCTTGTAGAAGAGAAAAAACCTAGCCAGTCTCCAACAGAGTGGCAAAACTGAACAAATTGCGCAATCATACCATGTAACTGCGAGAAGTGTTAAAACGATGCAGTAAAATTCCAACTACATGTAATGCTGGAAAAAAAGAAATATAAATCAGACATCTGAAACTGTTGCACGAAATTAAAGTGGCAACTGCAGGTTTTAAGATAAAATCTCAGTGTCGGGTCCTGAACAAACGATTGTGAGCAGGAATCCAGACATGAAACACCTTTAGTTCAGAGACACAGACTCAGCCCCATGAGTGACACAGCTCAAAGCTGTGGGATTTTTCAGACCTAGTGATGACAGGGTGTTTTTTTGAAACACAACGTATACAACAGTTGTTCATTCCTTCAGACAGTCCTACACAGAAGCACAGTACTTTAGGGCTGCAATGGAGGCTAATAGAGACGTGAGCTTCCTAGAGGCAACAGATGGGGCTGCATGGGGTAATCAGCAAGATCCACCTTCACCCAAGGAAAAGCGTACAGAGTTGAGCTGGTCCTGCTGACCTCCATTGAGCCAAATTTCTGCACCAAGTAATAAATAACCCCATTCAACACTGCCCCATTTCTGACTCCCCATCCTGTAGCCTATCTCTGAAAAATGCCAGTGTAGCCCTAGTAACTATCAGCGCAGCATACTTTTCTATTAAATTATGTGTGTATGTTACAAATGCAGATATATTGACATATACACACATGAACAACTCTCTATAAATAGAATAAATAGGTGAAACAAGCCTCATCTAGCTCCACCCACGACCCAATGCATGTTTAATATATTTATGAGCATTTCTAGTTCATTTTTCCTTTTGACTCAGACCGGCCTGTGTTGCGATACTCCTACAGTTTAAGTAGAACACTCCTTGTGTTCCATACTTAACTTTCACACTTTATAGGTTATACAAAATATTGCTAAGCCTTAATGGACCGTAATTATAAGAACACGATCAGACATAAAGATTCCACTGGAGCCTCTCAATTGCCTTAATTTCTTATTTTATTGCAGTAGAACTTTCTGTGTTTGAGTCATTCCATTCTCAAGAAATTGGTAACTACAGGTAAACTAAATGCTTAAACAGCTTGGCTAGTGGTCATAATCTCAGTCAGGCCAATGACTGTGCTTGTGTTGTTAGAAGTGTTGGTGTGATAAGAAACTAAAATTCTACCATTCAAAGATTGAGCATAAAAGAAAAGACAAGACATTTTTTGATTTGTTAAGAAAGCTGTGAGCATTTTAAGAGCCCGGCAATGACTGCTTATTAGCATGTTTTCCCTTGAAAACTCTTCTCCCTATCACTTGTCAGTTGATCGGTTGACATAGAAAAGATTCACCAACATCCAGCTTGAAAAGCTACACTCAAATCTGTAGTAACGTTGCTCACAGAAGTTAGACTGAACTTTGCTCACAGGGCAATCACATGCATTTAGCAGGAAGGAGATATCAAACGTGGTCTCAAGTGTCTGCAGCCAGAATGGCTCTTAGAGCAGGACACCTGCACTCATGATAGCACTGCTGCTGGGGCTTCAGCAGAAGGGAACATACAAGTTAGAGTAGAAGAGCCATAGTCTGATCAAGGGTCTTTTCCACTCTCTAGTTCAGTGTCACTAACCCAACACCTGCTTCCAAGTTTTCAGTTGGTAGAACATTTTTAAAACGCTTGGATTTCTTTTAAACCAATTCATATTCCTCTTGGTTTGAATCAGGAGCACCATGTAGAAAATGTTATGTCACCCATATACCAGACATTACAGCTGAAAGGGTTAAACCACTTGGTTTGAAAAATCTAATCCCAAAGTTTATATTTCTTTCTAACTTGTCTCCTTAAATAAGTAAGGCTTAGGATAACAATATTTTCTGTCAGACAGTCCTTCACCAATAGCTTTAACATGTCAATCCGCATCAATCAAATGAAATGTGGCAAAGGAATAGCAACCTCAGAGACACTGCATTCCCACAGATTTCCTGGATGTAGGTAGCTGAGTAGCGGAGAAAAACTTATTAATGACAGCAAGGTCAACAGGCAGTAATTTATTTTAGATACCAAGAATCCACAGAAATTGTACCTCTCATGCCCTCCAATAGACAAACACATGAGAAATTAGATTTCTTAAGTTCTACTGTTCATAATGCTTCCCTCCATGCGTTAGGCTGTAGACAACACTGATCAAGAGGCAAACTCTCTTTTATGTTAACCCACAGCAGAGCACCTCCCTTTTCAACTGAATTTCTCAAATAGAGGAAAAACAAAATCAACCTCACCGATTCTATGATTCTATGATTCTATAAGATTATAAGGATAGAATCATAGAATCGCTGAGGTTGGAAGGGACCTTTAAGATCATCAAGTCCAACAATTAACCTACCCTGACAAAAACCCCTTCTAAACCATGTCCCTAAGTACCACATCTACCCTTTTCTTAAACACCTCCAGGGATGGGGAATCCACCACCTCCCTGGGCAGCCTGTTCCAATGTTTAATAACCCTTTCAGTGAAAAAGTGTTTCCTGATATCCAATCTAAACCTGCCCTGACATAACTTGAACCCGTTTCCTCTTGTCCTATCCCTTGTCCCCAGGGAGAAGAGGTCAGCCCCCATCTCTCTACAACCTCCTTTCAGGCACAATGACAAGCCGCTGTTAAGACATGACTTTATGTGACATTGCAGCTATCATTCATGCTTGACTGAAGGAAATAGTGCATCTCCTGAAATAAGGTATTACTCAATATTCAATCAAGTATCAGCTGCTGACCCATAAACTATCCCATCACCATCATGAGCTTTATATGGGCATAAATTTAAAGTAGTTCTAAATGAAGTCTTGAGCACTGTAGCCATCAGACTTGATAATTCCTATACGGCGTCTAATTACATAGAGATGAACTGCAGCCTATCGTTAGAAGTATTTTTATTTCCAAACTGTTAATAAGCAGTCTTTATCTAACTAATTATCACTGCAAGAACAATCAATACAATCTAAATTAAGAAGGATTAGACAAAAAATATTATTATTCAAGGCAAGATTTCTATAAGCATCCCCATCTGGATAACTAGCAGCACCATCTCTGGTCCTCAGGTCTTCAACAGACGGGTACGTGTATAACCCTCTGACCCTATTTTGCAAAATTAATGACTTGCTCAAGCAATATACCGGTGGAAACCCAGGGAACTCTGGGGAAAATAATGAAGCAAAACCTCCAATACTTTTATAAGATTCTCTAACTATAGTTAGAGAATATAACTATATTCTCTGCCTTCCTTATCTCTATCTTCCTACACTCACAAGGGGTTTAGGGAGGCTAGCTTACTTCAATACTCCTCATACAGATATATTTAACAACAGGTTTTGTTGTCAGAATGTTGTGTTTACTTTCACTGCAGCATTGGGAGCCAGTCTGGGAAATGATGCTGTAATATTCCAGGAAGAAATGCAAGACGTGAGGAGTCCTCCTCCTTTCATCCCCCACAAAGCAGCTCACAAATCATACCACAGAGGAATAAGCCCTTGAGTCCTGGGCACCTGTGGTCAGCCTTGGTGGGCACTTTCCCAGCTAAATTCCATCTCTTTCAGCTCACTTGTGACCTGTTACACAGAGACTTTGGCAACATTTTGAGAAGTCAGCAAAAGTATTCTGCATCTTGGCTCTGACATGAAATGCAATCAGAGTATGCCAGGAAAAGCCCAGGAAAAATAGTTGAGAGGAACCAAGACCCAGTGGAGCATGTCTATAAATCCCAACAGATCAGCCATGCAGTTTCTCTTACTTTCACTAAGGCACCTGCAAAGGAAAAATTTGTGAGAGAGAAAGTGACTGGAGGTTTTCCTATACAATGTCCCTCCTGATGCACTCAGGGGAAAAAAATCTCTGGAGCACACAGAGGTGATGTGTGAAAGGAGGAAAAAATCCACCATGAAAAAAAAATCTTTAAAACAATCCTGTCAGCATAAGCTATGCACTCGTGTGGCACTTTGTGTTCTATTTATTATTTGTACAACAGTAGGACATAGAGGTCTCCAAGAACAAGGTCTTTTGTGATAGGTTCCTCACACAAGCATTGTAAGAGATACTACCTGTCAAAAAGCCTTTTTAAATAGACATGAGAAATATGGAGAGAAAGAAAGCAGCATAATTTTCTGCATGAGGAACTGAAGAGAAATTAAAAAATATGCCCAAAGACATTGCAGAAACCACTAGCAAGGCACTGATGTGATCCCAGCTCCTTCATCACAGTCACTAACAGATGACTACTGATACAGTATTCACCTGACCTAGCACATTAACCACGTTAACCCTCCCTGACTACAACTCAGTGTCTTATTCAGACCTGTAATGCCCGTGAAAATGGAAGGTAAACAAACAAAAGCACATTCCAGAGCACTTTAAAAATCTGCTTTATTTTTAATTGTAAATATTGTAAAAAATATTAAGAAAAGCTACCACTTAGTTCTAACAAAACCCACTTAAGCATGTTCTCAGACACCTTCTTAATTCCTGCTCCTGAGGTTCCTGATTTCCTTCGACTATGGGCTCTTTAGGTGCTCAACAAATATTCCTGCTTACTTCTGTTACCCCAAAAACTTCTGTCCCCCAAAAAACTTCTGTCCCTTACCTAGAATCTGAGGGATTGGTCCACCTTTTTCAGGTGACTAGTGCCGGTGCAGTGACTGGACTGGCTGGTCTGAGGAAAGCAAGCAGAATTACTCCCTTGAAATACACTTTTCAAAAGGCAATAAATGACCACGATGAGGACAGCTAAGTATTAGAACAGGCTGCTCAGAGAGGTTGTGCTCTCTCTATCTTTGGAGGAATTGAAAACCTAAGAGGATAAAGCTCTGAGCAACACGGTCCAATCTCATAGCTGACCCTTCTCTGAGTAGGAGGTGGGACAAGAAACTTCCTGAGGTCCCTTCCAACCTGGATTTATCCCATGATCTCATGACCTTGCTGTTTGAAACAGATTCTCAGATCTATGGAAAAGGTGTTCTTATTTTAAAGGTGCACCAAGTTCTGCATTAGGATTCAGTTTAAACTATGTCTCACTAGAATAAACAGAAATAAAAGTAACTTCTGTCTAGATGAATTTGATATTAAACACAAAAAAGTTACTGGTGTTATTGCTACCAGCAGCGGTGTTTCCAACCACAGTCAGATAGGCTAATCGCGTTCTCACATTGATCTCAAGTGTATAATTCTCAGTGGGAAATTTGATAGCAGAGTGATAAATGAGTTGTTGAAACCTGATCTCTTGGCCCATCCCAGATCTTGTGCTTCCCTTTCTGTCTACCTGCTGTATCAACTCACCCCGTGCCGCAGAGCCACTTGAAGCATCACAAAGCTCTGTGCACGTAAGAGTGCACGCAGGCCTCCGATGAAGTATGTTGGATTTGCTGCACAAACCTGGCAAACTGGAAAACACATGGGCAGTAGAGGCACAGCTGTACCTTTTTGGTCAGCAGCCAGGGCCAGGCAAGGCAATAGGCTACAAGCCCATAGCAGAAGATACCATCAGTGTCTTACCTTACATATACCATTTAAGTCATTTAGGGCAGACAGTCTTTGTCCTCTCTATACGGTTTATAGAACACCTTACTGTAAAGGGTCTTGAATTTTGACTAGGCTCATTCTTTAATATTTAACATTTGCCAAGAGCACTTAACAGTTCCTAATCAGCAAATTATTTTTTCTTGCTTGTTACTGGAAATGTAGATATTATATTTGATCAGATGCAGCAGATTATTTGCCTCTGAGAACTTAAAATCAGTTGTGACCCAAATGATAGGCACCAGTCATGTGGCGTGTTTGATTGATGAAGTGTTTGCTGGATGATGTGTCACATATAGAGCTGTGCCACTAGTTTATTGCATAGGCTCTGGTTGGGTTCATTACTTACACTGCAGGTTGACAACTTCAAAGTCGACTCAAATTTATCCACACAACTCTGATTTCAGTTTGCTGAAATACGAAACTATCATACTTTCTGCTGGCACAGTTCAATTTTATGCTGCTGTATAATCGTTCTGCAGTACATTAAAAGAGAGAACATGGGCTGCCACTGTGACAACCTTGACGTTATACCACTTCACAGAAGCCAGTAACCCTATCGGGTACTGATATCACCAAGGGCTGCGTACACACAGCTGAGAAACAGTGGCTTCATTAGTTATCAGTGATCAGCTGAATTGTGGAGGCTGTCCATATAATTGCTTATCTCCAGATATGTGGAAATATAATGCAACTTTCACGTTGTTTATCAAATTTTAAGATAAGAGACTTGATCTCATCATCAGGTCAAGAACATGTGTCCTGAGGGCTGTGGAGAGCTACAACTGCCCAGCTCCTACAGTTCAGTGGGTTCAATTACCATGTCTCCATTGCATGTTTGAGCCCTGTGTCCACTGGATTTAAGCTGCTTGATCCCACTACCTGATATCTCTGTGCAATGTGGGGATCTAGCTCTCCACAACTTCCAGCATACCTATGCAAAAATGCAAGCACCAGCTTTGATTTCATAGGGACAGTAAAGGAACCTGTAAACACAAACCTACTTCAAGAAAAACCTGGGACATACCAAGAAAATCATGTTAGGCAACTTTTAAAAGCTAATGATGATCTACGGCCAAGGGTCTGCAAGAAGTGTAACAGTAATTACAGCCGCCACTCTTTCTGTTCCCCTGAGCATCAGAAAACACATCAGATACGCAGCAACAGTTATGTAATAGGAAGCAATAATTTCCGGCAATTTCCACATCAGCATATTATATAATGAACACATTGATGTGGAACTGACCAACGACCAAGCCACAGAAGGATGTAACTTTGGCAAGTAGATTTATAGCTCTTAAAAAAAAAAAAAAGTAGAAAAAGAAAGCGGAAGAAAGAATAAAAGGTGTTAGTTCCAATACGATGCTCTTTGAATTAGAAATCTTCCAGGCACTCTGCAAACATTGTGCAATGCAGTTCTACAAAGCTCCAAGAAGGACACTGAATGGGTACAAGTGTTCCCAATTCATACCTGTGTAAAGTAAGGAAGGATGGGAAGTAGTAAGATGCTGGAATGAGACTGTAGGAATTTGTATTCCTGTGCCAGTCCCACCAGAAATACCCAACATGACATTAGGAAAGCTACTTTAGGACAAAATTCAAAGGCACTTAAAACAAATTGGTTATCCATCCACATCTTCAGATGCTCCATAGCTAGAGTTTATTGATTTTAAGGAAAATTAGTGCAAAATCTTTTCAAGAATCTTTGGGAAAAAAAATAGTATCTTTGGCATCTCATGAATCTGGCACTGATGATTAGCCCTGGAGATCATATGCATGCTTCATGTTATTCATACGTCAAGCTGAGGTCTTGCTAAATTTGTGCTTAGATCTCTCTTTGTAAACTAGAGTTGCTAATGTTTGTTTATTCACTTGCCTGTCTAGGAGCTAAGATTTTTGGATGGTCAATAACCTACTTGTTTATTCCATGCCTAAAACAAACTCACAAAGGTATAACAATGCTACAAATAATTACTAACAATGCAGTAAGAGGTAACATTAAAAAGGCAAGTCCTTTTTAATCTTTAAAGGGGCAAACTCAACTTAACTTAGGCTTATTCTCCAGCTCAGGTCACCACAGCTTTCCCAAGGTGAGAGAAGGCCTGATTCAAAGAAGGGTGCAGGTTCATGTATGTCCGCTTTTCTCTCTGGGATAGGAAGGTTTCCCAGGACAGAGCGTAGGAAGCCACAATCTTTGTAACCTCAAACTTGCATAAAATACAGTTTACTGTGATTGATAAAAACATGCAAGAGTTCTGGTTCTTCTTCTAGGAAAATCAATGGAAGCTTAGCCACTAATTTCAGTAGAAACCACCTGTGGCCAAAGTAAAATATCATTAGCCCCGTGTTTTTTTCCAGCAGTGATGTCTACTGCCAGGGCACAATGAACAGCAGTATCAGCGTATTAGTATTCGTTCGAAAATGACAGCATTGGGTTTGACAAGTGACAGACCGAACGCAACAAGTCTTTGATTCTGGCAGGCAGTTTCTTTCCAGAGTCCCAAAGGTTATGCAGACTAGGAGACAACTATTTTTATATTCAGTCTGTAGAGTCAAGACTCCAGGGAAATTGTTTTGTTTAACTTTGAAGTCTTTGGAACATTAAATTTTACAGACATAGATTCACATCTGCTTCCACACTTCTAAGACATTTACAGGTGATATGACCTCTTTTCAGCCTCATTAGACTTACCAAATAATTGCAAGCAAACAATCAGACCCCTCTGAAGGAGAAAAGCGTCCAGACTGTGCAAGTAGGATGCATTCTTAATTGGCACATCCATGCATCACTGAGCATTTCTTGGGCTCATTGCTGCTATGTGATTTAACGCAGCAGTCTGTACTTCCCCCTGTGTCTGATAGTAACGTGACAAGGGATTTTAAAATGTATGTGTCTGGGAAATGTAATGCAGTCAAAATACTGGGGAGAAAGCAAGGGAGCAGCTGTATATTTATAGTAGGTTTTGTATAAGCAGAGCCAAATCACAGTTCTACCAAAGTTTGAAATTGGGGAGAACGTGTTGCAAAGGGGGGATTTGGATGAAAGCACATGGCTAAGCAGTAGCAGAACCTGTGGATGCTTAGACCCACCAAAAATCATAGAAAGGTTTGGGTTGGAAGGGACATTTAATGGCCATCTATTCCAACCCCCCTGCCATGGGCAGGACATCTCTCACTAGATCAGATTGCTTGAAGTCCCATCCAACCTGACCTTGAACACTTCCAGTGAAATCAAACCTAAGTGTCTGAAATAGAGAACTTGGAGGAATACAAAAACTGAGATTCCTTAAAGGCAAACACAGGTAGCTTGTTGGTTAGGACTTGATATAGTGAAAGGATTTACACAAAGAGGTGAAATCCTGGACTCTGTAAGTGTTCTCAGTTTAAACCAGTAATATTTCTACACTCATGTTTCACTCCCATGCCATGCACCTCGGGAGATGATAGCAAAGGCAGCACTATGCCAGATCTTCTGATTGCCAAAGCACATTCCTAGAAGGAACAAGAAGGAGCCTGAAGGAGAGGAGACATCTGAGTGATAAGGAAGCACCAGGTGAAAAGAAGTCTTGGCAGTGCCTATCCTTTCACTGTGACCCTGTTGACCAAGGGAAGAATCTCCTCAGGTATTTCAACTCTCCAAACTTTTTCCTTCTCCTGGGGAGAATTTTCCATCAGCTCATTAAGCAGGCTCTGGTGGCAGTGCCTGAAAAAAAAGGTTAGTGTGCCATAGTATTAAATTATCTTTCCATGGGCATAAAGGTTGATTTATAAAGTGCCTTTACAGTGGTCTCAGACTTTAGAAGTGTCCCAAAGGGAAAAGACTAGAATGTGCTTTGTGGGAACACAAGGTACAGGGAATACCCTGGGAAAGTCTAGTTACATTCATGTGTTACATTAATCCTAAGTATTTTGAGGTCTCTCTAGAAAATGAAGAAAGCTCAGCTATTTAAGGATCAATTGTGCCTTTAACTTTTCCCCCATGTAGCTTATGAAGAGTTTTGATTACCCATGAAACTGGTGCAACAAAACTGCATCAGTGTCCATTTGATTCCTGACCCTAGACACACCACAGTGATTGAAGGAGGAGTTCAGATTCTACAGTTAAGTCACATTAAGGCTCAAAACACTAGCAATGCTGCTAACATAGCTCCACAGGACTTGTGTACCCTAAGATGGAAACATGTGTGATCACTGAAAAGTGAGCAAACCCCACCATCTCATTCTACTTTCCATTTCTACTTTCCAACAGAAAAATTGACCACTGCCCGGAAGGCATTAATGCAGGCTGGAAATGAGAGATATCCATACAATTCTAACCCCTTGTGTCAGCTTGCTCAGGAGTCACCTGTGAGATGGCAGGGTCATCTATGCACCCATGGACACCAGCATCAACCAGAAGCAGTGCTCTAGGAGGGGGAGCAGTCCAAGCTTCCAAGAGAGAACAGAAACCTGAGAAATCTGGGGTCATTGTAACAAAGCTCTGGAATGCCCTGGAGTTTATGTCCCCACAAATCTCAAAATTTCCTTCAGTTCTGATCGGCACAAAGACAGTTAACAGTAAAACTCTGGGGAGCCCACACCCAGCACTTTGCGTTTCAAGAACGTTTAGCCCGGAGCAGTAAGAGGAAAGAAAGGGCTTTCTCTGTTTGGAATGGATGGGGAGATGTGAAACATTTGATCCAGTGCAAGATCTTGTGCCCCGTTTTGGACAGCAGCCAGAAGCTGGAATCTGAGAAGAAGCCAGGACGGCCAAGCTGGTCCACGGATGTGGACT
Source organism: Rhinoptilus africanus (assembly GCA_013400135.1). Lineage (NCBI taxonomy): Eukaryota > Metazoa > Chordata > Aves > Charadriiformes > Glareolidae > Rhinoptilus > Rhinoptilus africanus. Next base: position 93,719 of record VXBO01011168.1, on the reverse strand, counting down.
AACATGCCACCTGCAGAGCATGCAATCCTAATGTCAATTGCATTGCAAATCAAAACCTGTCCTGTATACCTAGAGCAGCCACGAGTCATTCTTGAGTCAACTCCAACTTTTTTTCACTAATAATTATTTCCAATTCTTCAGGGGTTTTGGGGCAGAGTTAATCATGTATTTCATTTTCTCTTTTTCAAAGAAAAAGATCCAAATATCACTGAAATCAAAAGGAGTTTGCACCCCTTCTTGGTATCTGGAGAGAAAGCAACAGAAAAAGGCTTTATTTCAGGGGATACCCAGCAGACACTCACTGACAGTGATCAATGGGTGCTGAAGCAGAGAAGAGGGAAGATCGGGAGCACTGATCTCATTTGGCATGCAGACAGCATCTCCGGTTCCCCACATGTCCAGCTCAGTGGCAGAGCAATGAGTAAAGATTGCCCTGGTGACCCCAGTCTGGGTAACGTCCCCATATGGTGCATTGACACACAGACCTGTACGATGAGCTGTCAGAGGGGAAAAGACTGGACACTTCTTCACATTCAAATTGCACTGTCAAAAACTTCGGACAGAAACATGTATTTTCAGTCTTAAAGCACACTGCTCAGCACAGACTAAAAAAAGTTGGTGCTTGGAAGGTTTTTAGGGGTCTTCTTTTAGGAAAACAACAAGGAACTCTGCACCAATTTCCCCATAAAAAAAATAAAAATCATAACTGATATAGTAAGATTAATTGGATGAGATTATTCAGAAGCATAGCATCATTTATAAAGATTACTCTTAATAACTACGGAATGACTTCAAGAATGAGATTCTTAATAGGGGTTGCTGAAATCATCTTGAAGAAGTCAATAACAATACAAATATCAATTTTTCAGTCACATAGCATAGTCAACAAAACACTGCAGACACTAAAAGCTCTCTCCTTGGCCACTGGAGAAGGCTCCAATGAATCCCTTGGTGGTAGCTGCTCATGAGCTTTTGGTCTGGTAGGCCAGCCCCGAGAGGGACGGCAGAGACGCTGCAGTCTGTGTGCAGGCAGGCTGAGCGCCAGAGAGCGAGGCTTTGGGCTCCAGATCTCACAGTCCCCGGCCAGTCCCTTACACCATAGACAGGACCAATCCCACGGAGCTCAGCTGTGGCAAACTGGACCCACTCTTGGCCTCATCGCTACACTCTCCCTCCAGCCCCATGTCATTCTCACCACCAGACACCTTATTGCCTGAGTATCTTTGATATCTGTAAAACAATTCTGCAAAAGGAGAGTTGGGCACATCATAGAATGGTTCGGGTTGGAAGGCACCTTAAAGATCATCTAGTTCCAAACCCCCTGCCATGGGCAGGGACACCTCCCACTAGGTTGCTCAATTGCATTAAGTGCCCTCTGTCCTGGCTCCTTTCAAAACATTTTTACTGTTACTGGTCACCGTCACTGAGAGCGGTGGCGGAGCTCAGGTGCTGCGTGAGGAATTGCACTGAGAGTCACAGAGATGCTTGACACAGAACTTCTGCGCATCTCCTTGGCTAGATGCAGGGAGGAGTATGTAGCCCTCTGGTGGATTTATCCCTTTTTCTGATGCTCCAGGCACAGAGGCAGTCCTTGCTGCATCACCTCACAACAGGCTCTGTGGTGGGTTACACTACTGTTCATAGGATCTCCTGTCCTAGAAGGGATACACGTGGTGGACGAGGCTTTGGGGTTTCACAGTGACACCGTACTGGCAGGGAGAGGAGCAATGGGGAATTCAGGGCACCTGTAAAACCCAGACTCCTCCTTGCCTTTGGATGTACCAAAAGGACCATGAAAAATCCTCAGGGTGAGCAGGATCTGAAGATATACCTAGTGCCCATTTCTTCTGGGGAACCTAGATGTACCTTGAAGCCCTACCTGACAGACACTGTCATAGCAGAAGCCGTGTCACCACCTCCCACAGCCTGGAGCAGAGCTGCCCTCCGGGTGGCACCAGCCAGGACACTTCTGCTGGGGAGAGGAACTCATAGCACATTGCACTTGGGAAGGACTAAGGATGAGCAGCAGCCACCAGCCTCCCATACACAGGTACCTAAAATACCCTCTAAAATGTGACTAAGCTGCATCAAACCCGACTGCTGGCACACAAGGGAGAAGAGGGTTTTGCCTTTCTAAGCCAGTGGAAAAGGTTCGCTGCCGACTAGCCCACGGTACCCTCCTTGGAAGAGCAGGCTGGAGCTGCTTGCCCTCCATGTTCACTCTTCATTATGATTAACTCCTCCATAACAGAGAGGGACACAAGCATCCATCTCTGCTCGGCCAACTGGAATCACTGGCCAGCACACCCCGTGCCATTTATCACCAGCATTTACGTGGGAGAGGCCGACAGCAGGTGCCATTTGTGTCAGCGCCGCTGCGTGAGCCGACTGATTAATTAAAGTCACGCGGCCCCCAGGCTGCTGGGAGGACAAGGAGGAGCAGGAGGGATCGTTTGTTAGCTCTCCCTTAGCGCTCGCTGTCTCCTTCAAAGGCCCTTCAAGTAGAAGCACACAAATCCCACAGCGCCTTTGGGCCATGGAGGTGGGAAGGGTGATCTCCCTGGGAAATGGCTCTTGGGGGTCACTGTTGGTGGGGCTCCATGCCCCAGGATGAGGCATGAGGGTTCCACGGACTCGCTTCATCTCTTGCGACCTTGTTTTTAACCGTGCTGCTTTCAAATAAGTGACAAAAATTATTCTATAATTCTGTGAAAAAGGAAATACAATCCCAGCAAGCACTGAGATAATTAAACAATTGCCCCACATCCTGCAAACAAGGAATTTCTATTATTCATGAAACAAAGCTGATGGGTGCAATACCATTTCTTTTTCTTCTCACATTACAATTGCATCCATCCAGTTTCACCAACCCTCACATTACCCTCAGTTCAAACAGTTCCCGTAAGTCTGGACTGATACTGATGTGAGACCATCAGACCCCGTCACGCTGCTTTAGAAGAGCTGCAATGACAGACCCCAAAGTGCCTCTTCCCATTTTCAGCTGGGTTTTGTAACTGCATGAAACTCGGTGACATGATATGCCACATAAGGGTTGCTCAAGGGAAAGAAGTCATTCGGGTCTGATGCAGGTCTGACTCACAGGGGATGAGGCTACACATTGCATTGGAGCAGCCATTTGGGATTGCCATCCATCCCTGGCACAAACACGCCGGTCTACTTCCTACAGCGCTGCCGTTGCACACAGCGCTGTCGTTGCACAATCACCCACATCCAGGCAGTGTTCCTCACTGCTCTGGGATGAAAAACTCTTTCTGAACCTGATCACCGGCCAAAGCCCTTTCCCATACTTTGAGACTGGGAAGTAGAAGATGCATTTCACTGTGGAGAGACATCAGCCAGGGCCCTGCTACTTTTCAACATTTGCTTACGTCTTGCTGGAGCAGAGGGCACTGGTTTCTCTATTATGTATGTGCAATCAAAATAAAGAGAATTCCTGAACTTTTAGCACCCTAGAGGTATTGCCTATTTCCCAGACTGAAAATAGCCAGTTGGCACCGTTTAAAGGTGGCTTGCGCTCAGACTTTCAGCCTGCCAAGTAATGTTATTTCACCAAGCAGCACTGCAGTGCTCACTCCTTGGTGGTTGCGCACCCCCCCTGCCCTAGTCTTACATCACGCAAAGCTAGACGAAGCTAAAAGGAAAAGATTTAAGGTGATTTTGCCAAAGACTGAATGTGAATCTTTCATTGTATTGTCCAAGAGGAAAATACAGTTTTTCATGTTATCAAATATGCTTGCTGGCCCCTGATCAGTTTTCTAGGGCATTGAAACTGAAAGCTCAGGGAAGAGATAGGAAAGGAGCAGCTGAGTGCGTAAATTCCCTCTTCTTTCCAGCAGCAGTGCCAGGGACACCGTGGTCAGGGTCAGGACGAAAGGCCAACATCTGAAGAGCATTCATCTGGGTGTACCTGTACCTGCATCTATCAACCCTGTGAGATTAAAGGGTAAGACGTCTCCCAGCTCGGTTATCCTGCAGGGAAAAGGGTAGCATGGGGTTAATGCATCAAAGCTGCCCCATCAGTCAGGAGGGTCAGCAGAGCTCACCCCTAAACGAGGATGGGTATTAGCCATGCTCCCTGAAGACTTGTGCAGCCTCGTGTGCCAGATGTGACACGCTAATCATTAGCCCAGCCTCAACTAGGTTCTACGTCACTTCTAGGAGCAAATATGAGGGAGTTCATCCCAGAGCACCATGTCCCACCCATTGACTCTTTGTCTAACGGAGGAAACAAGGCTCAAACAGCCACAGAGGCTGGAGCACCGCAGATGCAGATCAGGGGAAAACCCATAACTTGCATCTAAAACCAAAAGCTTAACATCTCTGTATCCTGTTGGGAACTATAATTGAAGATGGGGAAAAAAATTGTTTGGCAACAAAACCAGATCAAAACAAAGCAGCAGGAAAGATGATTTGCTGCACCCTCACCACTGTCCCCTCGTGTTCCTGAGCAGCGAACAGGTCCCTGTGCATCTGGCGATGAGGCAAGGACCTCCGGGCTGCTCCGTGCAGTACGTGGGCCAACAGAGGGGCCAACGGCAGCAAAAGCACAGATGGGATTTGGATAATCCGGACAGGGCAGTGGGTTTTGCAGTTAAACCTAGGGTTAAACACACACTAATGAAGAGCGCTCTGCTGTCACTTCCCTCCTGTCGAGAGGACACATCCTCCCCAATGTCTTCTTCTCGGCCCCAACAGTGGGGTGAACACCTTCCCTCCTCCCATCGCCTTGCAAAGCTCCAGACATAGTCCGCCCCCCCAGCAGCTGATGAAACCAGCCCCGACTTCATTTTCCCATCCCACAGCCTTTGCTGCCATCTACAGCCCCACCAGTCCCCGGGGGGGGTGGGATGGTGACGGGGACCAGCGTGGGGTGCACAGCCCACGGGAACCCACCCTACGGCCATGACGATTGCTGGCCTCCGCCTGTCACCCCCCGCCCCGTGGAGCTCCCCACCGCCGGCTGAATAATGCATGGGCAGTAATTTAGTTCAGACAATTCGCCCTTTTTTGTCTGCAGGTTTAATCATTGGGAGATAAATCGCCTGCATCCCTAGCTTCCCGGACGAGGAATCGTTAGGGGCCAGACCTGCAATTTATTATATTTTGGCAGAGAGAAGGTTTAACTGCTCTGGGGTGGGGCGAAGAAGGAAGGAGCTCTCACAAAGACCATGAATTAATGGTCCTAAATACCTTTAATCCCATGCATTCATAGGCAGAATGATTGCTCTTATTTGAGGAACAAGGAGAAACTGAGGCAGTGGGAACTTCCATGAGACCCTGCACGGTCAATGCCAGCCCCCCCCCACCCAATACTCCAAATTATTTAACGCTGAAAATGGGTGCATTCCTACATCATCCTCCCTTCCCTCAGTACCCAGCAGCATCTTCTCACAGCACCACCCCAACACAAAAATAACAACAAATATTAACTCCTACAGAAAGGACTTTCTCAGTAGGTTTCCATGTGTCCCAGGGTGGCAGCAAATATCACCCTACCTGGATGCAAGAGGGCAGGAACCCTTTAGAGGATTCACCAAGATGAAACTGGAGGCTGGACTTCAGCTCTGCAGTAACAGCACCCGTGCAGAGGTGAGCCTGGTGCCCCTGTAGTGGGAGATATGTGCTCCCCTCTCTCAATATGCACAGGCAGAAATGGCAAACCTAGAAAATTAGCCTTAAGGTAAGGTTAATTTTTACATAATAAGTGACAGTCCTTTTAAAATCAAATACATGCACTTTAATAGTATACACTAGAAAAGTATCAGGATCCGATTAACAAAGCTGCTGGTATGTTCAGACAGTAAATGCCAGACAAATTTCTGTTTTCAGTGAAAACCATCCCATCTTTTTCAAACATTTTTCATTTCTTCTTTTCTCCCCTCCTCTCATTTCCCCTCTCCCTTCTCCTTTCCTCTTTCCCTTCTGCTTTCCTTTCCCCATTTTTCCCCTTTCCTCTTCCCTTCCTTTTTTCTGGATGAGCATTACATATTTAATTTGGGCATCAAGGCAAACTGGGCGTGAAAAGAAACTATATCTCTACATCTGTATGCCCTGAGATTCCCTGCACACGCTACAAGCATTGGAACACAGATCAAGACCGGCACATTTCAACCACTTGATCCCATCATAGGAGCGCGCCAACCTGGCAAAAATAATTTAAGAAAAAAAAAAAGCACAGTTAGTCATAGAGCCAGGAAACCTTCTCACATGAAAGTCCACTCAAAGCGGCTTCAGATCCCAACCTCATTAAGAGTCTTTTCAGCAATTGCACCATGTGAGAATTTTGGAGAACTTATGAAAGCACTGCAAAGGCGCCAGGGCAATGCATTCAGGAAGCAGATTAGGCAAGGCAGACAGCTGGGAAAACTATATCCACCAGGTACACGCAGCCAGAGCTGACCTCAAGTGATGCTGAAGAAAGGTAAAACCAAGCAGGAGAGCGTATGTTACAGAGGGAGGAGTTTACATGTCACTGATACCTACAGCATGAAATGAACCCAACCTGCCCCACTCTCATTGTCCCAAATCCCCTGAGTCATCAGAGCTTTACTGTGTCAACAGAAGTGTCAACAGCTTTTGTTTATTTCTGAGGCATTTCTAGAAATGAGGTGAGAGCTATGCACCATCGTGCAGCACTGACTTAAGGCAAAGGCCAATAATCCAAAGGAAAATGAATCCAGGATGAGAAAAAAGAAAAAAAAAAAAAGATACCTTTGAGGAACGAAACTCGGCAAAGTTTGTAGGTCTTGGACTACGCAGAAAAAGCAGCACAATTGAGCCCAGCAGTGCACCAGGGGACACCTGAGTTTGTGCACAGGCCTCTCCGCCAGCGCAGAGCAAATGGACACAGACAGGCAACGCTCTCCCTGCGCAAACACGGCCTCATTTTTTCTGTTACTGACGGTGACTTTGATGGAGGATACTTCACATTTGCACGGTCCTACCTGATTGCCTAGACTCCATCTCACGACTGTGTCTCTGCTGGATCATGGTAACCATTCACTGCTGTCACAGCTCTCCACACTGGGATGTCGCTTTTACAAAGACTTTCGCTTAAAAAACATGCAGAAGGCAGTAAGAGTGGGAGAACCACAGCCACCTCTGGGAAAATCTCCCCATGAGCTCACTGCTCCTCTAGGAATCTCTTCTAGAGCAGCTTTCTCTGATAGAAACAAACATTTTTATTTCCAGCCTAAGCTTTTTCTTGGACTATTTGCACCACTCTACTCCAGTTACTACTCCAGACTAGACCCTGAAGTGAATTAAAATGTTCGCTTTCCTTACTCCTCCAAACCTGTGTCTACACTTCCAGAAAATGCTTTCTATGATCTCACTTGAGAAAAGGGCCTGTTTCACCAGCATGAAGCTGAACAATCTCCACTACCTCTCCAGCCAAGATTGCAAAAGGTTCATGCAGCCATCGGATCTTGGGACTGTTATGACAGGACATGGGCTAATGGCCTCAAACTGAAAGAGGGTAGATTTAGATTGGATATCAGTAAGAAATTCTTTACGATAAGTGTGGTGAGGCACTGGAACAGGTTGCCCAGAGAAGCTGTGGGTGCCCCATCCCTGGAAGTGTTCAAGGCCAGGCTGGATGGGGCTTTGAGCAGCCTGGTCTAGTGGGAGGTGTCCCTGCCCATGGCAGGGGGTTGGAACGAGGTGATCTTTAAGGTCCCTTCCAACCTGAACCATTCTGTGATTCTGTGATATCCACCACTGGCAGCCAAAGCCTAGTGAGAACAATTTGGATCTGAGCCCAATCCTTGTCCTGGTTTGACCCAAGCTAGGCTCCAGGTCCAGGCACTTGCCCATGTCTGTCTTTCCTCCACTGAGAAACAAGAGAGAAGGGGAATTTCTTGCCAGGCCCTCCCAGGATCTCTTGATGGCAGTCAAAAAGGCACTCATTCCAGTCTGATCCAACAAAGTCCATCTTGTTCATTTTGGTCTCTTGAGTGCAAACAGGGGTTTCTCAACTTTGCAAAGCAAAAACTTCTAGTTTCTTAGTGGCATGGAGAGAGGGCAAGTGGGTGTTTTATGTGGATGTCATTGCCAAGTGTTTCAAAGGACACACTCTACTCCAAGCACTGGTTGTGTGAATTAACTCCAGTGCCTTCACCATACCTGCCTCAGAGCCTGCTCACCAGCAATGCAAACCATCACACCACACCACCAAGCATTACCACCACCAAGGTGGACTGAGGAGACCCACGTGAGCTAAACAAGGCTGAGGCATGGCCAAGGAAGCTGGAGAATTCAAGGTAAAGGAAAACAAACAGTATACTTACTTCTGAGTTACTTCATGGCAGCATAGAATTAACAATAAGGAAAACCAGCATCTAGAGAGAGCAAGACAGCCTTCAAAAAAAGAGTCCAGGAAACTGCAGCTGCTTCACAGTGGAGGATGACCTGCAATCTGGGATTTGGTCTGTGAATCCCTGAGTCCCTGAATCCAAGGGTCTGAACCTTGAACCTTCTCTGGAGGAAGCACGGTAATACGGCTGCTGTCAAATGACTGGGTACAACACCTGACCTTGTGCATGTCCCCCCTCAAGCTCAGAGAGACAAAACCAGCAGCAGAACATGAACACAGAACTGAAGCTATACTCAGAACACCACCAACCTCGAGGCACAAGCCAGGCTTGCCACAAGGCCAATGCAAAAACACTCTAGCCTGGCCCCCCTGCAATCCTACTAGGTTCAGAGCAAACCAAAGCCTGTTAATCCAGTCATTTCTCCGGCAGCCACAGCTTCTCCTTCCTGGGACACACAGGGACCTCCTTGCAGCACCAGGTCATGCAAGTGTGCTCGTGTTTCTTCATGTCCTGCAAAGGGATGAATGCATGCTCACACCTCTCCTTTGCACAACCCCAAAGCGGTTCCTCGTGAGCTAACCCTTGTTCCTTGTGTCCCAGCCCCAAGAGATCAACATTCAGTGTTCCTGTTTTGTGACAGCATAAGCGAGCTCAGTGAATCCACTACAAGCTTTTCTTGACAACGTGCCCAGGAAGACTCCTTCCAAGGCCTTAATCCACCATTTCAGAGCATAGCTAGCAACAAGTAGTCTTAAAATCCTTTTCATATGAGCCCTGTTTACACTCAAGAGCCAGTTTGCACAGGGCCAGCAGCAGACGGGATGGATTTTTCTGTTCAGAGTTTGCCTGCAGTACACTTTTTTGTTTTTAAGAGTGTAACAGTCATTAACAACAGAAGGTGGATGTCCCTGTTGCCTTGGAAAGATTACACAATTGCATGTAGCTATCACTGTGCTATGGAAATATCTTGCGCTGACACCAGGGGCCCAGAAAGGCAGTTTGTAGCATGGGGCAGTTATGCTAAGTTCAGATCAAGGTCAGATCTAGGTGCTAACAAAACAGAGGAGCACCAAAAGGATGTGGCTTTGGCCTGAAGCTGGCACTCAACACCCACTTTTATTAGAGATCTAGTTGTTTGTGTCCCCAAATCTATCATTTCTTCCATTTACAGTGGGGGATTTGCACATGCACACAGCAAAAGCCCAGTGTCAGGAGTGCCTCTCCAAGGGAAGTTCACAGCAGCCCTTTTAAATAGATATATATGTACGTCCTACTTTTGATTGCTCCTAGATAGTTGGGAAGATAAAAACCACAGGAAAAAGCTCTCCCATCTCCTGTTTTCCTGTGAAATCATCATGAATAATGACTTGCCAACAGAAAGTAAGTCTACAAATTCAGGAGCCACGATGGGGATTCAAGGAAGCAGCCTACAATAAACAGTTCCACCTGCATATCCCTTCCAGTTACCTGTTGAAGTGGAGGTTGCACTGGTGTCTGTTTCAGAGATGAAGAGCCTGATACAGAGGTGAGGACTTTACACCAAGGCAGAGGATGCCAGTTCTCAGTCCCTCTGTCTTTTATACCACTGATCCAAAACAAGAAGAAAAAGCTCAAACCCTTCAGTTGTTCTGAATATTAAAGACTTGCTCTTTTTTGGTATAGCACATTTGGGCATCATATCGGCATCATTCTGGAACCAAGAAACAGTCCATATCTGGACCTTGAATGACTTGCCAGGGGCACAGAAATGCATGCCATGAAATCTACGTATATTCTTAAGCAAGCCCTTGAACACGTGCACCAATTCGGCATGACTGCAATGCTCAACAGTCCTGCCTTCTGTCCAAAAGTATTCGTGGTTAGCAACCTTACATCCATACCGACAAATAAACCCTGGTCAGGGCAGAGGCTTGAGCACTGAACCATGACTGCCCTCACCATGGAAGTGCTGGTGGGCTCCCTTATTCACCTGTGCCAACCCTCTTCCTCCCAGGACACATTTGGGCACAGTTGAGGGAACAGTATTTTCTCAAGACTGTTCAGATATGCCCTCTCTGCTTGGCAGAAGGCAAGAAGAAAGAGTTTAGTCATGGCATTTGGGACTTGGCTTTGCTTATTAGTGCAGAAGCACTCAGTGTCTCCTGATTTAGCTTTATTAGAACCCAGTCTGTGCATTATCACTCACTCTCTTCCAGTGATTACTTTACAGACACTGCCTTCATCCAACGGTCAGAGTACAAGGTGGGTTTTTTAAGCACGCTGGGAAAGAATTGGGAATAGCGTGCAACAGCAACACCCCACAGCACTCATCTATACAGCTGAAAAAGTGAATAATTTCTGAGTACGTATTTTATTAATTCTATTTCTGGGACTGACAAGTTTTTCTGAGTAGGTTCTCAATGACCACAGAGGCTTTTTTCATTCTGGACACTCATGTTCTTCAAGATATAGGTGATCAGCCAGGTGTCAGGCCATATGAATTACCTCCAGCTTCCACTCATTAAAGCAAAATAAAGGCTTCAGGGTCAGTGAAGAAGACAAGAGGAAGACTCATTTGCCCATTTGGCCGTATACATATTGGCATTTGACACTTGACTCCTCTGTATAGCAAATGCAAACATGAAGGAGGAAAGCTTTAGAGATATCAGAATATCTTTTCATTGCATATAGTGTAAACTTTCTGACTAAACCCCTTAGATTTCTTAGATCACCAATTAGCATGATCATAATTTTTGCTGCAAGTAATCACTTTTCTTTACTGGAGCAACAAAATAAGCATATTTTGAACTAAAGGGGAAAAAAAATCTCTCTTTTTTACTTACTCTCTACCAGCTTAACTATGAAGTGTCAGAATTAAGACTTCAAGTCCTGGATTATCAATAATGCTTGGTATTTATAGAACTACTCAATGTCTTTAATTCAGTAGTAAGGCTGTGTGTAAAATACTGTGATAAATCCTTTGCTGATGTAAATTCTCATCGCTTCATTAATTCCATGTTAAAAAAGGATTGGGTGATTTTTGTTAAGAAGAATGACTGGCCTTATACTTAGCTGCTGGAAAGCTGGTAGGTCAATTGTAGGAAATTTGTCATGCCAGATAATAAGATTGGAGAAGTTAGGAAGGCAGAGAAAAAGCTTTCTGCACCTGTAGTAACACTCCAGTAATTTCATTAATTTATAACAGCAGAGAATCTATTTTTTTATACCCTCTGGGAATCAGACAAAAAATACATTTAGTTCAAGCATTAGATCTGAGACTTAGAGAAATAAAAAAACAATAGTTTAAAGTGAGAAGGGAAAAAAAATCTATCAGGCAAGAAAATGTTTACAGTAATTTTACTCATACTTTCCAACTCACGTAAGGGCAAATCAAAGTGTATGGGGCTTTAGTTCTGTAAAAACTCTCTCCCAAATATAAGAGCAAAGATTCCTGTCGGTAAAGCCATTTGGGACACAGCCACATCCACTTCAGCATCAGGGAGACCTTCTGCACAGGAGCCCCACAGCTGCAGGTGGCAGAGCCAAACACCTCAGCCCAATATTTTAGCTTAGGTATAGACTTTTAAAGTTGTCCCATGTCTTGCTCAGGATGTCAAGTAAGAACTTCAGTTTGAGTGCACCTGCCTGTATAGAACACAATAAACCCAAGAAAATGTCATTACTGCTGTAGCATCTATAAAACCTCATTATAGATCATTGGGGAAGTTTCAATTACATAGAAAGAAAGATAGCAAAAAATTATAAAGGAAATCAGCCTCCTTTGGAAGAACTTACATGTACTAAATTTCCTACTTTCACAGAGAAAAAAGGACTTTTTTGTTCCAAACCAGAAAGATTTTCTGTAGGCGTTGTTATTCTTGCACCAGTCGAATCAGTGGGAATTGCTTTTATTCACAGGAACAGGGCAATGCTTTGAAGGAGCCACACAACATCAGGGACAGGTCAGCATCACCTGGAAAACAGTAAGTTCTACAGAATATTCTGGAAATTATAAGTCCCGTTGCACGTGCAATGCAGGTGCACTTTCAACTATAAACATGCAGTAAGGTGGTGCAAGTCAACAACAAGGACTGTTACGCTGCGGCTCTCGCACGTAATCCTGCCCTGGCTGCACTCCTCAAAAACAGACAACAAACTTCATCAAAACCAGAGATCAGAGAGGAGTGTTGATATTAAATGGGAAACAGGCTGCTGAGGTACTGAGAACTAAATCATTCGTCTTAACAAACAAGGTCCTAAAGCTGTAGGCACCATTCAACAGGAAGAGCTTTCTCCTTGCAGAGAAAGAGGCAAATTCAATGCCACGCACCCATGAAGCCTAATCTCTACTTTGACCAGCTTGTAAATGACTGCATTGGAAACCACCGGCAGGAGGGTATTTATCTCCAAGGCTATGATTATTATCATAGGCTAGTTAAGAGTATGCTATTTCTTTCCCACATCTGTTACAGATGTCTATGGCAAATGTTCAGCTCTTGCCAGGAAGCTCTTGCTTGTGGCTTGAGAAGTTTAAGATCCAGCCTCCGCTGGTCTCAGCGACGTGAGGTGCTACACACCCCGGGCTTCTTCCAGATCTTCATCCAGAGATTTCCAGCCTGACAGCGCCTGGTTCAGACCTCCGGCAGCCCGCAGACCAACCAGTCCCACCCAGTTGTCTTTGAATCAAGCCTGTCATTACTGGGTTTGCGCAAACACGTGCGCACGTACAAGCGGAGAAATGCTGGGGAGGTTTGCATCTCCCTTCGCACGCGCTTAACCACCAAGAAGGACTGACACAAGTTTGCGTCAACTGGAGGAAATAACGCGGTGGCTTGGACCACAACAAATGCTTGCAGTCTGGCATCCCGTTGGAGATCCTGTGACTCTTGTCATACCCACAAGACAAGAACCCCCTCTTTGTGTTTCCCTGCCCCGCGCTGTAACGGGGGCCTGAGGCCTTGTTCAAAGGCTTGACATCAGCAACACAAGTGCAAAATAAAAGCAAGAGCTGGCTGCTCTCCAAGGATTCATCTTGCTGATGTCTCAGCTGTGCCAGTTGGAGTTAGTTATGGAGGAAGAGCCGCAGAAACTTCCACAAGTGCTGAAGGGATGGGGAACGTCATGCATGGCGTAAACAGGAACTGCAGATTCTCGGCAAGACCTGCTTGATCTTTGCGGTGTGGTTTGCTCCAGCACAGTATTCCTTTCCCCCAGCCCAGAAGACAATGCTTGGGGACTGCTAATGCAGATAGTGCTGGGGTAAAAAGGGAGGCATTTCTAAAATATTAGATGGAAGTGCCATCTTCTGGCAAAACAGGCAGGTTTCTTTCCACCTGTTTTCTCTCTGACCTAGACCGGCTCTTCCCATCTTCCATGGGCAAGGTCAGCACCCCATGTGTGGGGCTCACCTCAACCTCTACACCTGCTACAGCTGCAATAACCAACCTGAAACCATGCTAGGGAAGAGGAGATCCTGTGAACTACAGGCTTAGTCACAAAGCTCATTTTGGATCTCAGACACACATTACCCTCATCCCGAGGGCTGCCTTCACCTGGGTACACAGGCATTCTTGGGAGGCTGCACATTTCAATGTGATGGGATAACTCCCTGCCTGGCATGTAGAGCTTCTTTAAAGGGGAAATTCATATAAGTAGGACAACATATTCTCTGTGTCCTTCCCTGAGACACATCCGTGTGTCTTGCTGGAAATGCTTCCAGTGTAGATAAGCAGTTTTTTAATTTTCTCATGTCTTATTCACTGCAGTGTTAACATACTCCAAGGAGCCAACCAGCCCGAAGGGGCAGGCGAGACACAGCTTGGGCAGCAGCTTTTATGGTCTTCCTTCATTACCCTGAACACATACCCTGCGTATCCTGACAGTGCTCATGTGCACAGAGCATCACCGGGAATCACAAGTTGACATAAAACAGGAACACGCTGACCTTCTGGATGCTTTAAACTCTGGTCAGCACCAGAGAGAAAATACATAAGTCAAAAATATGATCTTCTTGGGAGACTAAAGATGAAAAAGAGTAAAATGCACCATTTAAGTCCAACAGTTGTTACCAAACCTACACATCTCTCCTTACCTCCTTGCCACTGATTTATGAATCAGATGCCTCATCCTCTGGACAGGCGCACACATGTTTCACATTGACACAGGTTTTCTTTCCCACGTCTCTGCTGCGCAAGGTGACCATCTGAACTCATAATTCACCATACAAAGTGAGTATGTTCCCTTAGCTGGTGTCCTACAGAGCTCAAGTTAAGGCCAGGAGAGTGAAAAAGGCTCCTGGTTTGGGGGAAGGACAGGAGGAGGGAGGAAAGCACGTTAAAAGGCTATGTTTTAACCCACTACAACTTGCCTTCTCTTTGTCCACAGCATACAGTGCACACACGATTTGAATGAAGCAAAATAGCTCACCAGTTCATGCAAACCAAGCTGAGCATGTCTATAACCCTGGTGGGTCCCCAAGTCAACCTAAGCTTGGAGATGCAGCCACTGCAGCTTTTCCTTACCCGAGATACCTGGCGGGCTTTCGGCGGCTCTCACACAACATTTCACTGTGTCACAAACTCTCAAACAGTTGAAATAGAGGTGGCTCAGACCAACCAGGCGAGAGAGGCTGAAGTAAAGCAGACTTCCCTTGGCCTCATCCTCTACCTGACCTCATCTAAGGGCATCTCCTCTCTCTGTCATATGCCCAACTCAATCATATGCCGATCATATGCCCAACCAATCTCACATGTGGGACACTGGTAGCTTGCAAGAAGCCAATGAGGCTGCTTTGCCCTTCCCTTTAACAGCACACTTTTTTGGTATGAAAGAGGTGAGAACTTGTCACTGAGGTGAGGTGCAACACAGCCTTGTAGGTAAAGCACAGGGACCAGGCATCTGAGCCTTGATTGCTCCCTGCTCTGTACCTACATATCCAAACGCTATCTGTGCTCCATCACCGCGGTGCTTGGGCTCATGTAAAGCACCTTTACTCATACCGGAGGCTAAAGGACACTCACAGCTCATGCTTAATGTTCTCCCTTCCTTCTCCCCAGAGAAATCAGTGAAAATCCAGCAAATTTACAGCAACTTCAGACTTATCCTTGGATATCACTAATATTAGAGGTTGGGAATGAGTCAGCTTGTGGCAAGTAAAGAAATTGAGGGGAGGAAGCAGCAAAAAATAATTGGTGGGTGGATGTCTTTAAGGAAATAAATGCATGGTTAAAAGTAATTCCATGGTCAAGAAATAAGTTTTTCCAGGAACTTTAGGGGAGATGATATGTACATGATAAAACAGAGAAAAAAAATGGAAAAAACCCACACCACACCGTATATACACTTCTTTGTTAAAACCCCTAACGCGAGAAGGGTGCCTCAGTCTCCCAGTGAAGTTTGGGGTCCTTTGTAACATTTCACAAAACAACATCTGTTGCCCAAAATTGTGATGGAGATTAATTACATTCTTTAAGACGCTCAGTGCTCTCGACTCCGGCAGCCCTCTGCAACTGCCTGAAAAGCAGGGCCATAATTAATAGCCATACGCCGTCGATGGAAAAAGTCCATGCCAACTATTACTAGAATGTAGTAGCATTATTTCCAAGGGATTTTGAGATGCATCCAGAGGGAGGGAGACCTGACTCATTTCTTGTATTTCGCTTTTGGCAGGAAGAAGTGGGGAGAAGGGGTTAGACTGAAACTGCCAAGTAGCAAAAGAAAACGATAAACCCGCCATGCAGAAGTTGGACACAGTGGGTCACTCGCTACGGGGCGTGTGGGGAAATCATTTGTGTCCTTTCTTCACCACTTCACAGTGCTCAAAAACTCAACTGATGGCAAGTATCGCTCCCCCTTTGGCTTCAGTGGCAACGTGCCAGTTTGCAGCAGCTGAGGATGTGACATGACCGCTTTCACTCCCTGCGAATGTTGATGAAGTTATGCAAAAAGTCAATAAAATGCATTTGAAAATTAACTGATTTTGAACTGTCTCCTATTGTGGGAAATTATTTTGAAATTCCATAGAATAATTTGAGGCTTTTTAATCTTTTCTGCTCCTGACCTTGTGCTTAAGGTATTACAAAGTTGGGTGATAAACAAGCAAATAAATTCTTACGGCCAACAAGCAAGGGATCATCGCTGCCACACTGCTCCTGAGTTTATTATCTCAGGCTATCAAAACTTTAAAGGGAAAAAAAAGTCAGCTGCAGCACAAGCACCGGCTGTGAAAGCGGCTTGTGTCCTTGCGTCCATATGGCTGCAGCATGCGGAGAGGGGAAATGCCTGCCGCCACCAGCCCACAAGGGGCCAATTCTCCCGGCACAGCACTGAGTTAGCAGGAAAGAAATGTGTCCCGCACAGCTCGGTACTGTTACCTTCCCAAATGGAAAAATCCTTGCCTGGAGAGATGGGTTAATGCTGTAGGGCTCGTGTGGGAGACCCCCATTAACACAGCGTGGGCTGGAGGAGCTACTGTCCCCATCCTTCCAAGGTCCCACGGCCACTATGTCCTCTAATGCTGAGAGGCTCTTGCTGTGATGCTCCTAGAGATATTCTTCCCTCGCTGAGGAAGACACCCTTATAAACAAGATGCTGAATCCAGCAAACCAAGACGAACCTTGCCACTAAATCACAGTCAGGAATTCAGCGACAATGACCTTATGCCATTTCTTTAACCGCCTGCAAGTGAACACACTCTCCCAAATACCCACAGTTTTGAATCCTTCCCCTGGAAGCAAAGCTAACGGTAAATATAGCAAACATCCCGGGACAGTGACAGGTTAGGACAGAGGCACCAGCCAAAGAACACAGATTGTCCTTCTCCTGCTGTCCCACCAGTCTGGTCTGCTTCCTGCAGCCTCGCAGCACCAGAGGAATTCCCAGTGTAGCAACAAAGTTAGCTGGAGATCCGGAGAGGTTTAGTGCAATAGCCAAGATAACAGTTAAAAGTCCAAGAGAAAGAAAAGCTGTGAGTCTTTCCTGCCTTCCCACTTTTCATTTACCTCTCTGCAGCATCCTCATATGGCTGCAAACAATCCTCAGAAACGAATAAAAACTAGTAACCCAAAATTCAGCACCAGCTGTGTTTTCATGTGTTAGGAACATCAGCGGTCTTTCCCTAACCTAGGAAAGGGTGGCAAACCCTGGCTTTCTCTTTGTTCACTAACTTGAAGCAAACACACGTGCGTATGTGTGCGTATATGTATACATATATACATACACACACACTACTTATGCAGAAGGAAACCTCTAATACTTTGTCTTACCAAGCATCCCCAGTCCCTTTTATTACAACACTCCTAATGCTTTACGTCCTCAGATCCTAAAGGGAACCATTAAAGAGCCGCCGCGTGAGCCAGCATCCATTTGTGGATGAAGAATGCTAACGGCTGGCAGGGACGCGGG
>VXBO01011168.1:0-75984 GCA_013400135.1 Rhinoptilus africanus | reverse complement strand
GGGGGGGGGGGGGGGGGCCCAGGTCCTGAACGACCTCCAGACAACCGGGAGGGAGTTCAAAACACCGCTGCAGGGGTGTTAATCCCATCTCAGCCTGCAGTAAAAGCTCCCCGTACCATTTTGCAAGGATGCAAACGTTCCCCCGTCCTTAAAGCAGTGATTTCTTCTCCTCTTGGTTTTCTCGTACTGCATTTAATGTCAACGCCAAGGCTCCTTCTCCAAAATCTCTCAGACGCAGCCACAACACTTGCCAGATGTCTGGGGGAGGCACTGAGTTAATACAGTGAATGCACATAAAAATTTAAAATAATATTTAATTTCCTCGGAACTTCTCTCACACCCCCTAGGGAACAACTACCAGCTACGTGATGGCAAAACCCGTACAGCTGGGACAAAAACTGCTGGGCACGTGAATTTTCTGTGCAGAACCACAACACCGAGGGGCAGCCAGATGCAGGATCCAGTGGTCCGAGGCGGCTGCTCCATTCGTGGGTTTTAATTTCGCAGCTACAAACAATCATCTCCACTCCAGAGCCTGAATGCGCGGCCAGCAGATGCTTATTTAACTCATGGACAGATCTTGGCAGGCAGTCTGACGTTTTCAGAAGATAACTACAGTTAATAGCAAAGATCTACTTAATCACTTCAGTCAGGACAGAATGACCCAGTGTCGTCTTCAGATCTGATTTATGAAATGATGGCATCAAATAGACTAAAGTAACCGGCTGCTACAGCGTCGATGACATGATGTTCCTGCGGTGCTTGAACACATGGTTTTGGGGAGAGGCAGAAGGAGAACTAATGAAGCACAGAGACAGGGGGTTACATCTTCCTCAAGGACTCCAGCCTGGCACGTTAAGATCCCAAGAAACAACATTTGGAGCACTTTTTTTTTTTTTTTTAAACAATGCAAAATTTGGGCTTGGAAACTTGCATAATCCCTCTAAAGGAGAGCCTGGAGGCAAAAATAAATAAGGAAAAGGGGAAGTGATCATTATTTCCAGTCCTTCCTTCCTTTTAACTCTCCAGAGAGGCCACCACCCGCTTTGGGCTCAGCACACCGTCTCCCCATTGATAGTTAATAAACAGAGTTAGCTCCTTACTGCAGTCCTTCCACGGCCACCTTCAGGCCTGCTCCGTCAAAGAAGTTAGCTCAGTTCTTTCATAGGCTCCGAGATCCTTCTCCAAAGGGATGCATAGGTCCAATTCCCAAATATCTGCTAAACCAGTGGTTTGCAGCCTGTAAGGTATGGGCCAACAGGTGATGGGCTGCAAGGTGCTGTAGATGGTCTGTGAAATGCTTCAAGGAAAAGCAAACAAACTGAAAACGGACTTTTCACTTATCAACAGGTATTTGACAATGTCTATGGAGAATGCTGGTGACTGGTCAATTGTCAGCCAAAGCTCATGACTAATTTTTTATCATCACTGTTTCTCAGTTAAGAAGTTTGTAACTACAGCTTTGCACAAGAATACAGTTCTGGTGATTATACTGGTGAAAAAAAAGCTGGTCTGCAGATTTTTCTCAGAAAAGCTCTATGGTCCAATCACCTAGCGTGACCGGTACACCCACCTCAGGCTATCCAGTCCCTGCTGCTTCCAAAGTAGAAGAAAAGAAAATGTCAGGATATATTTACGCCAGAGTTTTGTGACCTCCTTGGTCTTGATGACAACTACAACTCAGGTATCCATGCCATGAGTATGTACCACATACCTGTGCTGGTTCAAGCGTGGACCTTTGGAAAAAGGAAGCAATGAAAAACAGGAGCAATCTGACACAACATGGCCACCTAACTTTCTCCCCAAAGTCGGAGGGAGATACCTTCAGAAAGAAATTAGTCTTGTCTGCCTAATGGTCCTATGACAGGATGAATCAAGCTGGAGACACACTTGTCTCTTTTCACTCTCTATCAGGAGAGCTTAGATGGGACTCTTGTTTTGGCATCATTCAAGGTAGGTCTGACTAGCCCAAGACAAAAAGACTTGCTAGAAATCCAGGTGCTTGGCGGAACTCCTTACTGTCTAGACCCTTTTATCTTCATCTCTTTAATAACTAATTCCTTCCAGCACATCCTGCAGGGTGCCAACACATGGATCCTTACCAGTCCAATACCATGAGGAGGACAGGGCATGCTCCAGCCTCGTCCAGGCTGCTGCCTCCCATCACACTGCTCCACTGCCCACCGATGCCAGGGGAAAATGTCCCATTAATTTCAACAGATGTCACATCAGCTCTTTTGTCTGCAACAGCCAAGCAGTGAGACACAAGGACTAGGAATGACTCCCATCCTTCCCGCACGCCATTTTGCAGAGCGTTCCCTCATGCATGGCTTTGAAAAAACAAAACAAAAAAAAGATAATTCTTACTGGATTTTTCTGAAAGAATCAACATATTATTTCCAAGTACACTCATGTGTTCAAAGACCACAACCCACCAAGGGATTATCTAAATGAAGTTCTGAATAAAGAGGTTCGTGTCATGTCAACCACTGACTATTAATGAAATAAAAGATAGAGCAGAAAAATGGTTTTCATCGCAGTCGAAATGACACTCTAAAACCAGGAATGACCTTTTTGTGTTCTTGTTGCTGAATCTTCAAGTTTTCTATCATGGAAAACCACGTGATAAGGCCCCTGCACAAGATGCCAGGCATTTCCAGGCAAACCGTACAGACGGCGGTATCATTAATTTAATCTTCCACTGCTCGACTCTTCTCCTGACTGAAAAATCAATGCTAATAAGGAGCTTTGGGAAAAGACTGTGTTGATGCCTCATCTTGTATGGACTAATTTTAACCTGCTATCAAATGACTAAGTGGCTTTAAAGAACCTATAAACCCAACAAAGAGATTTTTAAATGTCTCTTTCCCAAATGGTGCTCTCTGCTGATGAAGACATCTAAATGCATGAGGACGGGTTTATGTGCTACCTCAGCCTCTCCGTCAGGAACGCTGGGGACGGAGGCCAAAGCCTCGTACTTCAACCGCATCAGCCCCTGTCCCTGGCGAGCAGGAAAGCACCAGGCAACGCATCCCACAAAGAGCAATTTCAAGTAGTCAGAGACACTAACAGGATCTGAATCAGCTGTAGCTGAAGGAAAAGAGCACGCTGTTATTTGCTCATTCGAATAAATTGCTTGCTAGAGCAATAACCGAAGCCCGGAGAGTAAGTGTGATTTTAAGCAATAGTTAAAATGGGATAAAAAACACCCACCCTGAATAGTCTCAGCTTCACTCCTGAGCATCCCCTCCAGCGCTGACCTGAGGTGTCTGCCGTTACTTTCAAGGTTTGTGGGGAGGCAGCCCAGGAGGTCACAAGGGATCTGGGAGATTATTCCTCACCTCCAGGAGCTCAGAGACTCAACTTTCCTGAGTCACACAGTTTTTTCCCACTTTTCCCACAAATTTGCTACCTGGCCATATTGCCCCGCTTTAAATCATGCCACAATGGCTATTTCACCTGGGGACCACTAAATCATGCCCAGAAGACAACAGCTAGGTGAATTCAGATATTGTCTTTTCAGAAAAGGCTTCCTTTGTTTTATGATTAGTCCAGTTAATTTCTCTCTTCCATTCCACATTGCATCCCAGTGTTAAACCACTAATCATGTTGGTCTGACCACCAGAGCACCAACTCTCCTATTTCTTATTTCTTTCTACAGGTCCTAGCACTATGAGGGCTCGATCTTTAAACTAGAAATCCTGAAATACCTTGATTTATACTCGTATACGAACAAACACACTGATATTGTTAGATCTTTAAAAAGATGCAGTCTGCTTTGCTTTCTGGAGATCCACCCATCAACACTGGAAAGCACCTATGGGGTTTTCTTGAGCAAAAGCAAGGCCTCCCCCACAGGGAATAGATTATTTACTGAATTTTCAAAGTCAGATTAAATTTCTTTTCCCTTCTATTCAGCAGCTTTGGCCATGGAGGGATGGATCCAAGATTAATTATTCACTCAGCCTAAGAAGAAGCTGTTTCCCTCTTGCAAGAGAGGCCCTCAACTGCCAATTTCACAATTCCCTCCTGAACACAATAATACATTAATAATAATGCCTGCTATTAATACAAATGAGGGGGGAAAAAAGCCATACTGTGCAATACAGCAATTTATCCCAGCTAAACATCAGTCTTACCGCTGTGAGAGGAGTGAGAAGAAAACCAAACTCCCCTACATCAAACCAGCTTTTAACGCTGAGATCCATCTTGATAGTATCACAGCAGATAGTTTATCAGCAGGATCTCATCCATCACTAACTCCAAACAGGGAGCCTGTGATGAGGCTATCGTCCCACCAGGACCCTATTTTATTTCCCCAGTGCCTTCCTTTTATCCAAGTGATAGCATGCCTGGCAGAGAGACCATTCCGGACCCCACAAGGCTAATCCCAGAGGGATCACAGTATCTCCGAAAGGCTCTGTGCTTTTTCCTTTGGCACGTGAACCACCATCACTTCAGACCTTGACCCCTTAATGAGGCTGCTCTCAGATACCTGTTATGTAGGGTCACAGCCTATGGCTCACCGGGAAAACAGACAAGGCCACGGCCTTTTTTGGTACCACGTATCAGCACTAGAATGACATTTGGCTACTGATTTACCAGAAAAGCAACTGCTAGATGCGTGCACACAGATAAATCCCACATCCCCAGGCACACTGGACTGTCCATCCCACTATGCATCTCCATGATGTGACCTGCGTGTCTGACTCGGCTTCACCTCTATGCCAAACGTGGCTAGGTCACCCACCAGGGCCACCTCTGCCTCCGTGCTGGCATGACTTACCTGCCCAGAAGGCACAAGTTCCCGAGAGTGCTGTGCCCAGGCTCTCCAAAATCCCACATCCTGAACATCTCCATGCCTGGGTACGTCAGCAATCCTCTTGCCTGCTCCCTGTGGGGCAATACTTGCAGCTCTGCCCTCAAGACCTGCCCGTGGTGCATGAAAAGAAGAGGGAAGGCAACGGGGAAGGGGCTGGTCCAGCCAAGGTCTTGGACCCCCACACCTGAGATGGCCCTGAGCCAGCAGCACATCGCAGCTCCCATCAGGAGGGTTCAGGTCTGTGCACGCTTCAGGATTGCCATCAACACAGAGTTATCAGGGTGGAAAATCATCCCAAAATGTGGCTTCAAAGCCTGTGTTTCTGCTTTTTTGCTCCTGCTACAGTAAGTTACATGAAAGGGAAAAACCATATATAGGAAAACTTTGTTGCTTTCCAGAAATTTCGCCAAACTCTTACCATCCTTTATTTGGTCATTCTACAAGTCACTGTCCTCTCCCATCCTTAGCTCAGCACGCAGCAGGAAAATGGGATGGAGCTGAAAGATAACAAAAACCTTGGCACGACTCCAACCATGATTAGACATTTTGATGAGTAACGAGCATTACAGCAATAAATATTTAAAGTTATTTTTGAAATGAAGTCTCAGGAAAGATGTAAACTCTCATGATTTGAGGCATTAGCTAAGCTCTAATTACAGAGGGAAGGGGAGGAATGGAAACTTTTCTGAGATAAGGGATAACCTAACTGCGTGTTGCAGGGTTTCTTGGAACACCCTCAGTCCGCCCCGTTCTGGTCATCGTCAAAATCTGGGGCTAGAAGGCTTGCAGGTCTGAGAGAGCTTAGCAGCTCCTAAATTCCTAGAAAAGCAGTTGTAACTTATACTTTGCTTGCTACAAATGTTTGATTTTCTACACAAACTATAGAAATATATTATTATATAAAATCAGATGTTTTACCATTTACCAATCATTACCATAGCTACCTCCTCTCTCCACTTCCCCAGGAGCTGCAATTAATAGTTTGCCCATTACAGACATCTGGGGTTTATTTATATAATATATACATTTTATGTATCTATATGCACACACACAAATTAGAGGCTGCAAACTATTTGTTAAGGTGCTTTTCTAGCATATAAGAAAGCTAGAATAAGAAAACAGCTTCCCACCACAGGAGACCCAAGCTCAAACACCTCTACAGATAAACTGTATAAAGAAAATAAGTAAAGATCACAGCACTTACTCATTTACAATATGATCTATTCAATTCACCGAAACTTTTGATTATTACACACAGCCTGCTTTACCTCTCTTTCCTCCATATAGTGTTGGATGCATTCATTGTTTCATTCTAAATTTGAGGGAAACTTAGAATCATAGAATGGTTTGGGTTGGAAGGGAACGCTAAAGGTCACCCAGTCCAACCCCCCTGCAATGAGTGGGGACATCTTCAACTAGATCAGGTTGCTCAGAGCCCCGTCCAACCTGACCTGGAATATTCCCAGGGATGGGGCATCTACCACCTCTCCGGGCAACCTGGGTCAGTGTTTCACCACCCTCATTGTACAAAATATCTAGTCTGAATCTCCCCTCTTTTTGTTTAAAACCATTACCCCTTGTCCTCACAAAGTCTGTCTCCATCTTTCTTATAAGCTCCCTTTAAGTACTGAAAGGCCACAATCAGGAGGGGTGCTCTGGTCCTCTCATCATTTTTGTGGCGCTTCTCTGGTCCCACTCCAACAGGTCCAAACTTATTTTCACCACCCATTTTGTAATGGCTAAAGCAGTCGTTCCCCAACCTCGACTAGGTCCTTTAATACAAATGTCTCATGACATATGTGGCTTCGTGATCCCAGGTTATCATCCCTTCTGCTTTCAGTCTGACAAGCAGGAATGTGTGGAGTGGTTTGCTGGGGAAGCAGCTGGGCAGGACCAAAAGATGCTTCTTAAAGCTGGAAAGGTTGATGGTGGTTCTCAGATCCACAACCTCAACACAAGAATGTTTCATCTCCTGCCCAAATGTCTTTGCTTTTGCTGTAGCAGGTCACCAAAGGATTAAATGGTCAACCTCAAACTTTTGTCTCCAACATCTGGTGATGTTTTAGATGTTATGGGCTTGAGCCCACTAATTCCCTGGAGAAGGTGTAAGATGAGGAATACCATAGGAAAGTGGCCCACAGGGCAGGAGCCAGAATAGATGTGCTGGGGCGCTGGTCCAGTGACATACGGCAGAGTTTTGTACCAGAGTGAACCACCAACGTGCTGCAGGCAGTGCCAGATTTACCCTACAGCCATAGTCTCACCACGGGTAAATCTGTTCCTTCTCCATGGAGAAGAGCAGAAAAATCCCAGTACTGAGGTCAGCTAGCACTTATAGAGGGAGCAGGCGACCCTCAGCAGAGATGCCCAGTCAATGTGCCTGTTTGGCTCCTTTTGGGCCACTGCTGAGCCGTGGCTGAGACTGGAGGAGAACAGGAGTGGACAGGTTTCTCTGGGATCTGCCAAGCCCATGGAATCGATCAAAGCATGGAAAGCACAAGCACTCCAAACCAGACCGGTCAGTCCCATGACAACAGAGGAGGGGATGCAATGGCAGCACCAGCCAACATTGACGATGCCACCATGAAGTACCACTGTCTCCAAACCAGCTGGGGCTGTGCACTCATGAGCTGGCATGATGGGAGGGATGGTCTGTCTTTGGGACGTTGCACGCAACATGATTTGCCATCATTGCAGCGCCTGCACCAGGACTGAGCCCGCCCGACGAGTTTCTCTGGTGCTTGCACACAGACGTCAGAAGAAGTAAGTGGGAGGAGGTCGATTCCTGGGCAGCCTCTTTGCTGCTGCTGTTCACTGTGCGAACCCCTCTCTGAAAATCTCAAATGATTTTCGCGCTTTTTCCTGCAACACTCCCCCTCAGCGAGATGGCACCTAATGGTCAGCAGCGCTAATGGACACCCATGGGAGGGGAAGCAGCGTTCAGTGGGAGTCATGGTAGGTGATGGATCTTCCAATGATGCTACTAGAGAGTTTCCAGCCCTTTCTCCTGGCCTGGATCCAAACCCCGTGTTTGAAACCTGAGGTTTTGGGGAGCACTGATGCTGTTTGCCTGCTGAGGAATGGGCATTTTTGGCAATGGGCTGTTGGTTCGAAGAGGTGACAGGATTGCTGAGTGGCTGAATCACTCCTGAAGAAGAAAACGAAGATTCTGCCTCGGGATGCAATTTGATTAGCAGCCCCAGAAACTTCTTCAAGGCAAGTTTTTCTGCTTTCCCCATTCACAGCCCACCCCGTGCCTGTCAGCACATGCATTATCCTTGCATAAAAATCACCCTAAAAAGGGTGCCCTGAATCTCATCGGTGACTTGGTCACACAATCTTTGGGCCCCAGAGCCCCGCTCCTTGGTGCTGACACATGCCTGTTTTACCCAAAGCATCATGCTGCACCCGAAGCGATGCTCAGCATCCTTGCTACCCGCTGCCATTCCTCCGGCATGGCCCCAAAAACCAGCCCAGCGCTCGGCTCCGGGCAGCCCTCCTCCATCCCCAGTGCCTTTCTGAAGAGGAAGCGGCGCAGACTGACCAAATTCCGATCCCCTTACACAGCCCCGCGCAGCCGCTCCCCGGGAAGTTCGGAGCAGCCCTCGGCCGCTTGCTCAGACCCGAAAACGCGGAGAGGATTCAGAGAGCCAAACTCTTCCTTTATGAGAGAAGTCGAGTGTGGGATATTCCTAACCTCGGGCTAACCAGACCCCAGAAACTTCTCTGCGTTGGATGTAGTCTCAAGCTGCGTCTGTTGTTTTTGACGTTCCTAAAAAAAAAAAAAACCAAAAAAAAAAAAAAGGAAAAAGGAAACAGTTTTGGGAAAGAACGCAGCCAAAAAATTCCCAGCCTGCGGTGGGGGGAGATGCAGCAGACTGAAGAAATCACTGCAGTGCACAACATCAGCTCCTCCCGTACCTGCAACAGAGGTTTGATTGTAAAATTACAGCGTTTCCAGTAGTGGCACAGTAGGCTATTTAAGAGGTATATAATGTCTACACCCACAGCCGCACAGAGCGCTCCTCACAGCAATAGCTGCAAGTGCTGATCGAGGTTCAGCCCACAGAAATTTCCCATGGTCTGATCTCCGGCTCCCCCAGGCTCCAGAAGAAACCTATCCCCGGCGCAGACGGGGTGGGCTCGCTCTCCCAGCAGATCTCTCTTTTAAGGGTTTCCAGACCTGAGCCTCAGACGAGGCCGCTCTGTGCCGGGGGATGCAGAGCCCCGGGCTCAGATCCGGGGAGGGAATACGAGTCCAAAGCGTGGGAAGGGGCCATGCCTTTGCCGAGGACGGAGCAGCCATGGGGCTGGATGAAAGCAGCCGATACCGCCCCTGCAAACAGCATCGGCCCCAAAGCCCCGCTGAGGCGGCAGCGCTCTCTCTGCTACGGGTGAAGGGGGACAGAGGCTGAAGACGATGGTGCCTTTGAGGCTGAAGGTCTTTCAGCAAAGCGACTGATGGAAACCCTACTGCTCCGCTCTACCTGCTCCGCTCCCTGAGCAAGAGCTTCCCATGACGTGAAGACCCAGACAGTGCCTTCCATAGCCCAACCCACCTTGTAAAAGCTAATTAAAACGTTTAATTAGCTTTTGATTAACAGCATATTTCAAAATTCTTTAGGGACAGAGGCACAACTTCGGGGTCTGGGGCCGTTCGGTTTTTAAACGCCTTCCCTCCTTGAGAGCAGACATGCAATGACGGCGCGGTACCGATTATTCCTCATTTGCGAAGGCAGAGCATGAAGCAAGTTGCGTTAATGTGTCGAAATGAGGGGAGAAATAAAGAGAGCAATGGATCACCGAGCCTTTGAAGGGAAAAGTAATATTGCAGTAATTTACAGAAGGGAGAGTTTGTGGGTGGGACAGTCGCTCTCAAAGAACGGTGGCATTCAGCCAGTAAAGAGGGCGCGTTTGAGAAGAGCATCACTGCCATCTTCAGGAGAGCCGGTTTCTCCTCCCTGCCGAGCAGCAGCTTTCCCGGTTTTTCGTTTATGCAATAAAAAAGAAAGCCTTTTCTGCAACTCCGGCCGAAGTTATACTTTCAGTTATTATTGATGCTCTGCGGATGATGGCTTGGTCCAATGCCTCCCAGCTTCTGAATTCTGACACCCCAAACTGCCCACGCAGGAACATTTCATAGGCAGGATTTCCAGTGCAAGCTTCAGTTTAAGATGGAAATGACTGGTCGGTCAGGTCGGCCCCCCACGGAGCAACATTTCCTAACGGGCCCCTCTCGCCCTTTATTCAGTCTAGCTTAAAAGTCTCCAAGGAGCCATCCTCTTCCACTTCTCTTGCAAGATGTTTATGTGAGCGTAAGAGATGTGTTAGGAAACTCCTCATGACACCAGCCAACTTTCCTTCCCGTGGCATTAAATCACCATTTTTCCAGCCAGAACGCAGCCCATCAGCTGGTAAACACAGAAAGCACCTCTAGCCCGGCTCTCAGAGTGGCATTTCACTCTCAGGCACCACAAGCCATTTCAAAGGCGCACAGTGTTGAGTGCAGAGGATATCACCTTAAAAAAACCAGGAGGGATGCTAAAGATGAAAAAGGCAATTGCTTAAAAGCGAAGAAATAGCACAGTTAAGACTTCCACGTTACTTAAGGTCAATCCTTTCAGCAAGCACAGTCCCCCACTGCTATTAATTACACCAACGCTGATCAGGGGTCACATATCTGGTTATGGGGACATCAGCTTTATAGTGCAACGTCTCCCTCCGCCCTGCAGTCGGACACGTCTCACGTGCCCCTTCACACGATGGGTGTGTGTCCAGCCGTGTGGGACAAGCTGGACACACACACATACTCCTTTCCCAAGCCTGGACACTG
The DNA here is from genome assembly GCA_013400135.1 of Rhinoptilus africanus. Classification (NCBI taxonomy): domain Eukaryota; kingdom Metazoa; phylum Chordata; class Aves; order Charadriiformes; family Glareolidae; genus Rhinoptilus; species Rhinoptilus africanus. The sequence continues at coordinate 65,329 of VXBO01011168.1, read as the reverse complement.
GCCCGTCATTTGGCCACCGTTCGAGCATCACTTTGACACAATGGGCAGAAGTGAAATCACGCAATGCGGGACGATGGGGAGCCGGGATAAAATAAGCATCTCAGTTTCTTCCTTGCCTGCATCCAGGGAAAAGATGGGCCACAGATCAGGCCAGATACAGGCTCTTGCCAGGCCAGCTCTGACTTGGAGTTGTCTTACACCCATGACTACAGAGGTCACCTCTCCTCTGCCTCAGGCAGTTCATGGAATACCTGGTTACCAGCAAGAAACAAAGCCAAAAAAGGACATATCATAGGTGTCACCTGCAGCAGGAGCTCTCCACGCTTCTGCAGGTGGGGACATCAGCGATACACCCTGAACGGTGAGGAAGGGGAGAAGCACATGGAGAGACCCCCTGGGAGACCTTGGGATCAACAGGGATTTGCCATCACTAACAAGGCAGGAGCCAGGAGAAGGTACAGCTCTCCAATGTCCCGCTTCATCACCAGTCACCAGCTGCCTGTAACTCCTCATCTTACTTATCTGACATTTCCGACCCCTGCAGCAATTTGTTGGTTTCTGGATCAGGCTCAAGTGGGAGCAGGGAATGCAGGTCCGCAGGGCAGGAGCCTGCAGGGGGTAGCAGACTGCCACAGCTCACAGCAGGACACTGCAGGGGAGAGGACAAATACACCTGAACTTCTCCAACTACTGTTGCACAAACTGAGGTCCCAGAAGCCATCCAAGGCAGCCAAGAGCATCCAGGCTTGTATAAGAAATAGGATGGCCAGGAATCATAAAATCATAGAATCAGTGAGGTTGGAAGGGACCTTTAAGATCATCAAGTCCAACCATTAACCTGCCCTGACAAAAACCACTTCTAAACCATGTCCCTCAGCACCTCATCTACCCTTTTCTTAAACACCTCCAGGGATGGGGAATCCACCACCTCCCTGGGCAGCCTATTCCAGTGTTTAATAATCCTTTCAGTGTAAAAATATTTCCTGATATCCAATCTAAACCTGCCCTGACATAACTTGAACTGAGGACTAAGGCAGTGTTTGTCCCCCCGTACCCAGCACTGGTGAGGCCCCACCTCAAGTGCTGTGTTCAGTTTTGGGCCCCTCACTACAAGACAGACATTGAGTGTCCAGCAAAGAGCAACGAAGCGGGTGAGGGGTCTGGAGAACAAGTCTTATGGGGATTAGCTGAGGGAGTTGTGGTTGTCCAGCCTGGAGAACAGGAGGCGGGGGGCAGACCTGCTGAGCAGGGCAGACACAGGAGGGCTGCAGGTGAGCGTGGCCCCAGGAGCTCCAGGACCATTCACACACACGGGAAACCTCTGTAAAGGTGTGATAACACACCGAATCCATGCAACTTGCTACCAGCCTACCACACACTCAAGCATTTACAGGCAAAGTGATTACAGCACTTTGAAAAATTTATTCTACCACTTGCCCAAGTCTTGTAGAACATCCCCACAGGAACTAGATGACTACCTGGTCTAGTGGGAGGTGTCCCTGCCCACGGCAGGGTGCTCAGAACCANAGGGGGAGGAGAACCTCTCTTGACCCACTCACCACACCCTTTCTAATACAGCCCAGGATGCCATTGGCCTTCTTAGCCACAAGGGCACATTGCTGGCTCATGGTCATCCTCCTGTCTACCAGGACCCCCAGGTCCCTTTCACCTACACTGCTATCATGGAGGTCCCTTCCAACCTAAACCATTCTATGATTCCATGACTTCCCCCCTGCCTCATACAACTCTGCAAACACCTGCTCCACGCTACTACAGCTGCGGCCGAGAGGGACCAGAACATCGCTCTGATTCAAGAGACGGGGTCAGATGATGCCTGGTTAGATTTGCTGAACAGGCACGGCCCTTCTTGTCTCGTAACTCCGACAGAAGCAGTAAGCCTCTCCAGACACCCTTCTGTCACCACGGATGCGAACAACCTGAAGGAATCATCAGTATCAAAGCACTGCCCCAGATGCAGGGTACCCAGCTGGATGCCATCGCCCGGTTTTTAAATAGCCCATGTGATAGCAACTCGTTACAAAATCCATACGCAAATCGATAGCGTGAACTTTATACCGGGATTGCTTTAGTCTTCGCTGCCCCCAGACGGAGAGCTGCTCCTAGTGATCAGCCAGCAGAATTACACACTGGGAGGGGAAAAAACCAAACACCAAACTTTGCTTAGGCCGGTAAAAAGACCAAAAGAAAGAGCAAGAGCAAAGAGCCTGGTAAATCAGGGCTCATCCTCTGTTTTGATAAAAGAAGCTGTTTCACAAAGGCATTGTTTAAAGCTTTGAGAAACAAGACCCCCCCCAGCCTGGGGGCTGCCTCCTGTCCCAAGCAGGGCTCGCCAGCGCAGGCGCCTGCGGGGAACACGGCAGCGCTCCCACCCAGACGCGCTTTTGAAATGCCACAACCAACCATAAACTCACCGCAAGTGCATAAACTACCCCTTGTTAACGATTTACAGCCATTGCAGAGGTGTAAATCTTCGCCGGGACAGAAAGACAACGGTAAGTTTAAAAAAAAAAACCTTAAGGAAAGGAGGATGAGCATCCCTCTAGTGAAGCAACAGCCTGAGGAGTCACCGCTGGAGAAGACACCCTGGCCTTGGCTTTGGGAGCCAAGAGAAAGCAGCCAGAGGACGGCGCATCCTGAAGGAGGTGTTTGCCTGGGAACGCTTCAACTCCACCTGCAACGAGCCATTTCAGGATCTCCCTCTCCTCCAGATCTGCTCCAGCCGTAGTGACACTGCCAGGAAACAGGCAGCGCTTCTGGCAACGTGAAACGTTAATGGGGTTTATTAAGTAGAAGATACAGGAAGGCAAGTGTAAGAGACGGACCATAAACTTCCTGACGAGGGGCAGAAGGCCCTCCGAACCTCCAATGCAATGCCTCAAACACTCACAAGGAAATACACAATACAGGCCTGGTTTTCAAAGAACTGATAAGACTAACACTTCTGGCGCCTGAAGGTGGGGGAGAACGCTCTTGTGAAGACAGGACAGTTCTGCCACTCGTGTGATGAGCTTGCTAGTTCTCAGTTCTCAAGGCCATCGTGTCCAAAAAGTGACCTTTGCCTCATTATCCACAAAATGCATATGAAAGCGCACACCCCTGCATATGCTAATGAATATTACAGAGATCATGCTAAACATGTATGACCATAGTTTTCCTCTCCCCACCCAAATCATGCTACACGTCACCTGGGAGAAGGGAGAAACCTGAGACGAGGCTGTCCTCAGCGAGGGGGTGGACTATGCTAATTCAGCAAACATAAAAGGGGAAAATAAGTGCCCCTGGGGGGAATAAAAGAAGAAACAAAAGAAGAAGATAGTGCCTGGGAGGATTCTTCCCAAGAAAGAAGATTATGCCTGGGAAGATTCCCTGAAAGATGCTGGAACCAGGACCGGTGATCTCTTTCTCTGTCTTTTTCTCTGTCTTCCTTTCTCTATCCTTCAGTTTCTCTTTTCTCTTAACAATTCTAACTGTTACTTAGCAATTCTAAGTAACGACCTTAAATGCGACCTTAAGTACTGTTTGTCCTAAATTACTGCTTGTAACTAACACCATGTATACCCCCCCACCTGCCATAATTTGTTATATTCCTAACCAATTATTGTGGACTTGTTAAGACCTATACTCACCATTTTGGTAAGCTAATACATGTTTCTATATGGGCCTTGAGATTTATCTCACCTTAGTCCGCACCGTTGAGAATTTACGACTCTGAAGTCACTTACCCCACCTCTTTCCTGACAGTGGGACGTGACAGAAAGGATACTTTTTTTAGGAGAAACATTTCCACTACTTGGGTGCTTCATGTGAAATTTTAAGAACCAAATCTATCATATAAGCAGCGCAGAAAACCCTCCTGGGCTTGTGGGGTGGCACACGCTATCAGCCACGTCACTGTGTGAGTGGTGACACGCGTCACACAAGCCACTGTGGACCCATCTCCCCCAGAGACACGTCTGGGCCCGGAATTCAAGGCCCCTAAGCAAGCAGCAATAGCATTTACACTCAGAGACACAGCACCACGAGAAGACCTGCCACCTACAACAGCAAGGGGGTGGTCACACCAGCTCACCGCAGAGACAGGCTGGCTAATTTGAGTAGAGCTTTTATTTAAACCATCCAGTGCCATCCTGCCCAGTACCCCAAGATTCTAAGCCATCACTTCCACTAGGAGTGACATCCAAAGTGAGCAATTCCCCCCCCAAACTTCGGTAAAAGCTGTTTAGCAGCCAATACTTAGCGTGAGCCTGGCAGCTACTTCTCTGTCAACTACCACAGCCAACAGGAGAATTAAAAGGGAGAGAGGGAGAAGATTCAAGAGCGTGTTTGCAAGAAACAAGCACCAAAGTTTGAGCGGCGAACACGCAGCGGTTCCAGTTCAAGAGCGTGAAGAGCTGCAGCCTGACACACTGGACGGCCTGTCTGCTTCCCTCAGAAAGCTGAGGAGCAAGGGAAGCTTGTGGAGCCGTGGGGCAGCCAACTCAAAGGCTCATCAGCTGCAATCTCCTCTCCCGGCTGCACACACAGAGCAACTGCGGCACACGAGTGCCAGAGGAGAGGGGGAGGAAAAAAAATAAAAATGGAAAGCTCCGATTATTCTCAGACGACAAGAACAAGGATGCTGAAAAGCAAAGCTGTTGGCAGGGCAGCAGAAAGGACGAGCTGGGCGCAACAGACAACTGAAAAATCGCGTGTTGTTTTCACCTGTAGCCATTGAGGCAGGCAAAAGAAGTCCACTATAGGGCTAGCTCCTCCACACTGGCCCCCTGGGCTGGATTTACTTTCAGGTGTTTTCTAGTGAGATGAGAAATAAAAACTGTCAAATACCCAAGACGTGCTTAAAACCTATTCTCGGTAAATTAGGTTTCCTTTAGAAAGCTTTACTTACAAAAAATGACACTGGACAAGAGTATGATTTGCCCCTCCTGTGATTGAGTTGATAACTGTACTTACAGGAATGAGGCTGAGATGTCATTAGTTTTCCCCAGGGGTAACGAACTCACAGGAGCAGTTGCCCTGCCAGGTACGTGCAGAACAGCTGGTTGTACACAGCCTGTAACATTCATACAATTCTGGGAAAGAGATTTTTTTCTTAACAAAAAATACAAAAAAAATTATCAAGTTTTGTCCTCTCTCAGCTGGATTCTACTGTGATGCTACCCAAAAGGCTGAGGGAATTGGGTCTCTTTAGTCTGGAAAAAAGACGGCTGAGGGGTGACCTTATCAACACTTATAAATCCTTAAAGGGTGGGTGTCAGGAGGATGGGGCCAGGCTCTTTTCAGTGGTGCCCAGTGACAGGACAAGAGGTAACGGGCACAAACTTGAGCACAGGAAGTTCCACCTAAACATGAGGAGGATCTTCTTTACCTTGAGGGTGGCAGAGCACTGGAACAAGCTGCCCAGGGAGGAGGTGGAGTCTCCATCTCTGGAGACATTCCAAACCCGCCTGGACGCGTTCCTGTGTAACCTGCTCTAAGGTGGCCCTGCTCGGGCAGGGGGTTGGACCAGATGATCTCCAGAGGTCCCTTCCAACCCTATGTTTCCATGATTCTAGAGAGCAGTATCATGTCAAAGTAAGAGCACTTTATTCCTGTAGCCAGCATAGCACACACTTTGCTTGCTCTGCAGCAGAGACCTCTGCGGAGCACCTTTGGTAAGAAAGAAAAAAAAGAAGAGTGTACTACCCAGCCTAAGAGAGGAGGAGGTACAAGTACCAGCAACGCAGCCTTCTCCCCCCTTCAAACTCTTCCTTGCATCTCATGACTTAAAATTTTTCAGATCTCTTATTTCCAAAAAACAAACAAACAAAAATTCAAAAGAATCTTTCTGGATGGTGCAGAAAGGTTCTTTTCCAGAACACTGACAGTTCATTTTAGGCATAACTGTAAGAGCACCGCACACGAGGTGCGGTCATGTTTGCCCATCGATGCAAAACACACCATTTCCCAGAGACCATCTTTCTAGTAATTCTCATTCTCGTTTTCCCCTTCAGTTCTTCCACTCCCAACAAATCGCCTTTTTTCACCAATATACCAAAACTTAACACTTGTTGCAGTAAAACGCTAGCCAAACAGGAAACCTTCTTTAGTATGCTAAGATTATTCAGATTTTACACACAGTTCAGAATATCTAAATCCACAGGAGTATAGACCAGTACAGAGAGAGGGAAGTTCATCTCCCCACCATTGGTATGGAAAGAGCCAAACCAGCAGCCTAATCTGGAGCATCATTTCCGACGACTGTGCTGAGATTTCAACATTGGTAGCCAAGATGCAGGTTCTTCAGCAATGTCCACTGGGATCTACATGGATTGGACGAAAGTTCCTCCCCTCAAATCCTGTGTGAGTAACAGTTCTGGGAACAGGGAAGCAGCACAGAGCGGAGAGCAAGAACCCTGACACATGCCAGGCTTGCATCAGTGGATTAGACTAGTGGTTACTGGTAATGAAACAGCAGAGTTTTCACTATATAAAATTTATAAATTTATTTTTTTTGTAAAAATCCAAAGAGCACGAAGACATCTCACTCAAAATACCGGTAAATCAAACCACACTTAGAAAAATGAAAGCTGATTTTATTATCTTATCCACAGCCAATCATTTGACATGAACATGCATACGTAATTTTGCTACGCACACACCACAGTTTAACGTTAGTTATTAAAGGTTAAACATACAACATACATCCTTACAAAAAAGAGTCAAAATGCAAACGTAACTTTTAAACAAAACAGTTTTTACTCATTTAAAAAAACCTTTGTGTTGGGTACCATTTTGTACAAACACAGTTAATTTAAACAAATCTGCTTTTAGTTTCCTCATGGTTGCACATGAAAATAAGCTGCAATAGAAAATGAAGTCATCAAGGGATTTTTAAATAGCAGAAGTAGGCAGTCTTGCCATGCAGAAGAAGCAATATTAAATATTAGTTTTTCAAAAAAAGAAAAAACCACAAGTTAAAAAATATTTAGTTCAAGTCACAAATCTTTCCCCAGTACAGAGAAATCCAAATGCAACGCATAATTAGCTGCCACTTAGGATGGCTATTCTGAAAAGTAGAAATACTTCCCAGAATTGATAATTTTCATCGATTTGGCACAGAAAAGAAGTCTGAGCTTACTTAAGAACAAGAAAGTGATTAAAAAAAAGAGGGTAAACAGGAAGAGAGAAAATAAAAAGCAAGAATGAACGAGATAGTAGTTGCAATCACTAAAAAAAAAATAATCTGTGCATCTCAGTCATTGCAGAATACTGTCTGTCTACAGCAGGTGTGAATTCCAGGTAATTGTTATTGCAACATGGATTTAATTTGCTTGGAGGTAGTCTCATCATTCAAATGCTTTGTTGTGTACCTAAACACAGAAATAAAAAAATCAAGTTGAGAAGAGCACTGATGCTATTTTACTTTGGCTTGACAAATACCAATTTCTTTCTTTATTCTTCAACCTGACCGAACCAGAGGAAAACCCTCAGCCGCTGATCATCACCCGCTCCAGTTACCAGGGACGTAAGGCAGACATTCTGATCAGAAAACCCCACTATCAATCAGAACTATAACCCAACGGCCTTGCACCAAGGCATGTTAAAAATAAGCCTCAGCTGGATGTCGGCTCTCGTGCTCACAGGCTGTTTCCCAGTGAACTCACACTGCGATAGGTAACCACTCCCATGGGATGGGTAATTATCACTGAGGTCTCTGTCCATAGGAAATCTTCCAATAAAACACAGCTTCAGAAAGCTTCCTTCAGAACTTCCAGTGCCCAAACCTTTCTAAGATCCCCCAAATGAGACTGGATTTAATCGCTTTTCAGCCTAACTTCCTCTTTAGCTAAGTAACAGTGCTGCTAAAAATAAAGAGTACATGTGTTTATTGACACATTCCCCCCCCCACTTCAAAATTCTCTAGAACATTAGCGCATTTTTACATCACTACAAAAAACTTAAGTCATTCCTTATTTTTAAAAGAAAGTACTGTATATCCTCAGTGCTGGTTTCCTTGTATGATTAATTTCCCCTCTATCTTCCTTCTCTGACTGTAATCTAAAAGCAAGGAAAAACTTATCTGTCATTTAAATTTAACATGTGAAATTAGCACTTCCATTGTTATCCACAACTGCAGTGACATTTCAGTTGTTCACTTGAAGAATATACGACTTTTTGTTTTGGGAATTAACATCAATGTAGATTTCAACACATTATGGTAATTAATACTCTCCACAAACAAGAGGCATAAGGTTTTCGAAAATCCTGAAGAGTTACTGCACTTGGTATTCTTCCCATGTGAAAAAGCTGAACATGACTACAATATTATATGAAATTCAAATTATAAACAGCTGATCTCCCTCCCAAATCCATACCACCTTCCATTTGCTTTTAAGACATTATCTATCTCTTGAGAAAACATGATAATTTCTAACACTCCTTCAGAATCAAAGATTGAAGATTTGGACCTAATTTCTCATGACATCCTCTTGAATCTGCGTTCACCGCACACACACATGGTGGCTCACCTCTGCATCGCTTCCTAACAATTCCAAAAGTGATTTAAAAATATTTAAATATCCTACCCAATCGAGTAATCAAAGGTATGGAACCAGGACTGTTAAAGTATGTAGGCATGAAAAGGGCTGGTGTGGTGGAAGGTCACAGCACAACAGCACAGACTGTTTACACACCACTAACCACAAAATAATGCACAACAGAGTGAGAACCTGAACTCCGTTTTCCAGGTACTTTACTGTCAACCACAATGGGGAAAAATGGGGCACCAGTAAAGATCAATGTACATCTGCAGCTGCCATCACAATAAATTAGTCAGAAAATAAATGCTAATATAGCATTTTTCCCTCAGGAAGCTTTTGTTTTTACTGATCACCACCTCAAAGACTGATCGCATGCAGGAAGTCAGGGACGAACAACAAAGTGACTTAGGCCTGAAAATACTCACATGAAGTCTCAAATTAAGCCCAGATTTATTTTTTTTCCTTTAGCTAATAATCTGAAAAAAACTTTGCAAGTGAAACCACTCATGATACCACATCAGTTCACTTCTTACCACATCTTAACACAAAAAAGAGGGCAAATTAAGTTAAAGCAGTTTCATTACAGATAAGACAAAACAATGTACAACTGCAACAATTTCAGACAAGGCAAACTATAACTTTCACATTTCAAAGCGAGTGTATGGATAACAAAACACAGCTACAGTTAACTGTTACCAAAGTAATATAATATTTTTTTCAAGTAAGGACAAGAATGAAGCCTCCACCTCCCTGTCACCTTTTGGCACTTCTTGCCACTCCTCTGATGCTGGACACCCACATGAAGAATGTGCTCCTGACTACAGGTACAGCTTTATGACCCAAATCAGCAGGTTTTAGGTTTGTGTACAGAACTATTAATTTTTCTTTACAATTAACGTGGCAACATCTTGTCTCGTCTATTCTACAGCAAAAAACATTGAGACTCTCACCATAAGTACCTCCCTATAAATACTTTGTGAAAGAGGATCAATTTCTAGTTACATATGAAAAAAACCCTGTCTTACATGTCTGAAACTGTCTGCGCAACAAAAAGAGTCACATGAAACTACTCTTATATTCCAATATTAATAAATAAAATCACCAAGCCATGGTCAAACCACAGACAACTGAGGACATGGCCAATGCAAACTAATCCAGCCATTTCTTTGGTAAGCTGGCACACGGCAGTGCAGATGCTGGAGCTGGTCATTTGGTAGTTCAGTCAGTAGATGTGATCACAGTTAACTTCCAGTTGGCTTGTACTACTTATTATACCTGGTCATGGGTTTTAACTTCAGGTACAACGTCTACTCTGTCACGCAGAATGGGTAAGACCCATTCTTAGCCTGCATGCAGTTAAAGTACGCAGAAAGTTACCTTACAGTGAACAACTGCAAGTTTCCAACCCAGATTTCAAAACACAGTAGCTTCTTCACACTTCCCTGTCTCAAGATGAGTTGGAAAAGCAGCCTGCAATAACCACATTCACCGTTCACCTGCACCACTAATTGAATGCCTGCTGCTGAAAGAAATGTCCTGGACGATTTATGAAAATTCATATAAAAGTATTTGAAATAAAAGAGTGAGAGTACCTGAGAGCATTTAGAAGGCCTTCTACACTGTTAGGAGGCTGGTCTTTAAGAACTTTGATGCATCCTTTCATCTAGGAGTTAAAAAAAAAAACACATTTTTTTTCATGCTAATACCTTCAAAGTTTACCAAAGTCTTTTATACTCTGTCAGAGAAAGAAAAAGGTATTTAAAAATTGCAGCAGTGTAAACACATTTTCTTGATTTTAGAAAGGAATTAAGCTTTCAGTATTGCATTTTCTTATGACACGATGGCTTAGCTACTTCATAATCTGCATGACTTTAGACAATGCAACTTTGATATCAAGCTCTACCAACCTTCAAAACAAAATGAACTGTAAACAAAAAAAATAACCTTTGTTTATCATAAATCCATGAGAGGAATTATTACATTCAGCCAGCGAAATAACGCCAAACTCTGTAGCTAATACAATAGGTCCATTTGAAACCACCATGCAGCGGCACAGTAAGAGCATGTATTCCACAGATTTACTATCAGATTTACTATTTACCAGACAGCGAGCAACAAGGTAGATGCTGTTGTTACATCCAGCCATTCTGATTTGTATCTTTCCACACAACCACTGTTCACAAGTATTTCGACACACGGTCTGAATTCCATCAAAGCAGATTTTTCATGACCTAACAATGACCACTGATGTCCCTGAAGGCCTTGTTTGTATTTCTCACTGCTTAAGTGTATGGTTTGCCAGCAGTTACCACTACCCATTTAGCATCAATCTGAAGTGTACATCTACTGCTGGAACCTAGAGGACAGAAAAGGAGCCTGCACACAGTACTCAAAAGATTATTTAGTAACAATAAACTTACATCGATTTTTGAAGTTTTGGCAAAAGCGCCCACCGGATGCACGTGGTCATAGAGTATGATGACACCCACCATTACCCTCAGACAGAATGATACTGTTTCCTCATTTGTAAACCTGCTTCTATATTCACTGTAATTTAAAAACACAGATCATTATCTATCAAACAAGATGAGTAGTAATGTTCGAAGTAAGATTAAAAAGAAAAGTCCTACTATAAATCCTCAGAGGAAAAAGGAAAACAAAAAAACCACAAAAATGCAAAAAACCAACCAAACCCACAGACTTTTGAGACTTTTTCTTTTTCCTTTCAATAGCCTGCATGTAAGTCAGGCCACTGTTTAGAGTTATCTGGAGATTACCAAAGATTCTCAAACCTAAAATAGCACCCTGCTCCTACACCTCTTCAGGTATTTTAATTTTTTTAGAAAAAGAATATTAAAACAACACATACTAATTTTTCTTTCAGTGTTTCCTACCCTCTTCCCTGCCATCCTCTAAAACACACACAAACCAAACTTCTGACTCAGGGGAAAAACCAAAAAGGCAAAGAAAACCCCAAGCTTAATGAAAAACACTTAATTACTTTCTTGAATGGGACAGATCATTCCTAAGTAGGGTAAGAATATAAACATTTGGAGCTCTTAATGGGCTCCAAAACAAGCACACTGTGGTATTTGGACAAATACTTAAGTGAAATACGACATACCTCATACCTGAGCTATTTTACCAATGGGAAATTATTTAGATCCCTGAAGAAGCAGATGAACCCCCCCCAGTTTAGTTTGACTTTTTGTTCATACTCCCAGCACCTCTCAAATTTACAGCAGACAACAGACTGCCTTCGTGCCTAAAACTCATCTCATAATTCCCCAGACAGGGGCGCTGGAATTTTGTTACAGCCACTGGCCAAGCCAACTTGCGAGTAGGTACCATCCAATGCATGGCCCATAACCTCTCTTTCAGGAGGCCCTAGGCAATCATGCTCAAATAGGGTATTTTCCTGAATTATGTATGAGAAAACCATTTATAAAGAGTGCCAAGAGGTTGTCTAGCTTTCATAGCCATTCTATTTTTAAATATTAATATGTTCAGAAAAGCAGACCGCATGATTTGCATGGCCAGCAAAATGAGACAAGCTAGTTTTATGTCAAGGTAAACTGTTAAGTTGGTAAAAAGAAAACACCATAGCTCTTAATTACCCCAATTATATTTCTTTCACCTTACGCATCACAAGTCATGTCTTAAAGAGGGAGAAGACTCAATACACAAGACGGACACTGTTTATACTCACGGGGTTTCCAGCATGACCCTGCACACACTAGCCATGGTGCTTAAGCAATCTGTAGTATTCTCTATCGGTAAATTTTTATTCTGCAGAAGAAGATAAACAATTCCCAATTCAATTATTGCGCAACATTATACTACAAAACCTAAATCAAATCAGTGATCTGCTGGCAATGCAGAGGAATTAAAACCATCAACACAACTACGGTGACTGGGTAACCTCACACTGATTTTCAAAAATGTCACAATAAAGATTAGCGACTCACAGAGCAACGTTTACCATATGAGTTTTGATTACTTTTTTGTAGTTAAAGAAATCCACCATTAACACTCTTGACTTTTGGAAGTTTTAAAGGTATCATCTGACCTGTTCTTTAAAGACAGAAATTTCTACAGCCAAAGACCTGCACCTGCTGCAATAGTGAGACCTAAAATTGTAGCAGACAAACATCTTAGAAATGTAAAATAAGCAGCCATTTTTCTCAAGGCATTTTAAGTATAAACCAGAAGTTAGAAAAAATATTAAGAGATAAATGCATCTTTGTATTAATCATGTAATGTACAACTATTGTTTATTAAGAAATTGTCCGCATTCTTTGTGTCTAAGACAAAAATCACCACATTTATCAGAAGTCAAGCAAAATACTTACAGTAACTAGATTTTATCACTAATATTTATTTAGGTAGTCCAGGATAAATAGGGGTATGTCTAAATGTTGGAATACTTTTCCAGTTCAGGTTCCTCCTCTGAGGAACTTAAGTTATTCTGCAATAACTTAAGTATATTTGACTTCACAGCAGAACAGAAGTGTCTTGGGAAGGAGAAAAGGAAGCTACAAATTTCAATTTCCTTCCCTATTTCAAGCACAGAGAATCAATCTGTTTCCCTTTCGAATTTCTGAAGTTTCTACTCTAAACTACCACCAAAATGCACCACCTCTCCTACCTCCCTCCTTGGGGAAAACGATAGCTACCGATGTTGTAATGCTATCCATTAACTTTTTGCGACACATCCACAAGGTGGCCAGCTGAACTCACCCTAACCTCTACGGCATTTCAGAAAGATGCTTCATGTTTCTTGAGGCTCCAGAAAAAGAAAAAGGTTCAATTTCTAGATTCCAGAGGAAGCCTAGTAGAATACTTTTGTGTTCTAAAGTGACCTCTGGCCCTGCAGCACTCTGAAGTACACTATCCAAGGCATAAATTTATATTCTTACCTCTGACACAAACTTTGTTGTAGCATCACTTAAGGTTTTCAACATTGGCGTTGCTTCAGCATAAAATAAAGACATTCTGTTTGCCAACTCATTATTTACTTCATTTTCTCCCTCTGCCTATAAAATCAAAGGAAAAAAAGAATGGAAGTGTTCTGTACATGAGAAAAGATCAGTGGTAGCATAAGATTACATTTAATTTCATCTAGGGTTAACCTACTGGGACATTGTTAATCCTCATACGGCTCAGAGTTCTTCTATAGTAGCTGAAGTCATTCTGTATAGCAGGATTTGTCATCTACAGAGATATGGAGGCAAAAAAGTTGTGACAAACTCCTTAAGAAAAAGATAAGAACAAGTTTTCATAAAATATAATACTGAGAATCTTCTGAAGTAAAAACGTCTGTCACATGTCGAGAAGTGATATGTAGAACACTAAACTTTCTGGTTAAATTCTCAGATGTTTTGGAACAAGATCTAACAAGAATCATAGAATCATAGAATCATAGAATCATAGAATCATAGAATCATAGAATCATAGAANCAATTCCTTGTCCCTCTTGAGCTGGGGAGCCCAGAACTGGACACAGTACTCCAGGTGGGGCCTCACCAAGGCAGAGTAGAGGGGGAGGATGACCTCCCTCCACCTGCTGGCCACACTCTTCTTGATGCACCCCAGGATGCCATTGGCCTTCTTGGCCACAAGGGCACATTGCTGGCTCATGGCCATCCTGTTGTCCACCAGGACTCCCAGGTCCCTTTCCTCAGAGCTGCTCTCCAGCAGGTCAGCTCCCAACCTGTACTGGTGCAGGGGGTTATTCCTCCCCAGGTGCAGCACCCTACACTTGCCCTTATTGAATTTCATGAGGTTCCTCTCCGCCCAGCTCTCCAGCCTGTCCAGGTCTCTCTGGATGGCGGCACAGCCTTCCGGGGTGTCAGCCACCCCTCCCAGCTTTGTGTCGTCAGCAAACTTGCTGAGGGTGCACTCTATCCCCTCATCCAGGTCATTGATGAATATATTGACGAGAAGAAAGAAGAAAGAAGGAAAGAAAAGAAAGAAGAAAGAAAGAAAGAAGAAAGAAAAGGAGTAGTTTCCTAAACAGGAGTTTGGGATTAGTAGGTTGAAAGAAAATGGCTTTGCTAGTTTGACTCCAAGGATCAGGATAGTAAATTAATATAATTTCAGCTTATTTCTTTGCATATTAGCAAGACAATGGCTGGACTATGGATGTGCACATACTAAAAGCAGCAGCAGCATTACCCCAAGAGATATACCAAATTCAGCTGAAAAAACACGATTAATATGAACTGAAACATAACAAGTGCCTAAAGGTAGTGTGATAAATTTCACCAGCTTTCTAATTTAATCTAACTCTAGGTCACACAAAAAAAGCAAGCACAGTAGATATTTGAGTATCTACTGCATGCTGTATTCCAGACCAGAACACAATCCCTGTTGCTTCGGTGGACTTTCTTTCTGCTAGCCATTGCGCTTACAAAATTACAACAAGTTCTTACCTTGAGCTCATCAAAGCGGAGTGTAAAGTGAAGAATTTCTGCAAACTGCTTAGCAAGAGCCTGCTCTCGCTCCAGGTGTTGCGTTGGTGAATACGGAGTGCTCGTCAGGGCTCCCAACAGACCTCGCAATCCTGCCTCTTAAATGAGAGGAGAGAATTTTGCAACATACATCTGCACCTGCTTTTTGTATCTCTGCCGACTGATACTCTGCATGCTACACTTGAATTATCCATCTGCCAAAGTACACGCTAATTAATAATAAAGGGGCTTTATTAATCGCTTCTATGTGCCCCTGTTATCACATTTGCTTACAAACTGCTGTAAAGACTAGGTCTAATCAGCACTGACACCCATGAAGAGACTTCTTGAACAGTTTTATTCAAGCTTTGTCTGCAACATTTGCATACAACGTATTTCAAACACATGTATTAGCAGACTGTAGTGTTTAAGATAACACAGAATTCAAGAGGTACATACCTATCAGCAGAAGTCATGCTTTACTTGTTTCTATGATAAACTTATAATCCAACTTCCTACTCGTTTTCTGGAGAAAAATACCTCCCCTCTTTAACAAAGCAGAACTCACCTGCAAAAAAGCTTCTATTTTTTGAACCACAAATACCTTTTCTTCATGAGCTATGCTAGTAACTGTCTGAAAGCGAGGTAACAACAGGTAGTTTGCGATAAAACAAATCAATTCTAATAGGTTTTATCAGCTTAGGCACAAATCCAACTTGACTGATGCTGTAAGAGCCATGAAGTGCCATCTTAAGTATTGCACTCACATAAACCAACATCAGACATTTCCATAGACCAAATTATTTCTAGTGTTTCGGGGGGGGGGAATAATATAGTCACTTTTCATTACTCTTGGTATCGGAAGTATTAACAGAATTCAGTCCTGACGAATTAGTCTGCTAATTTTCAAAACAATCTGCTGGTTAGTGCTTCCCAGAGTTACTACAGAGGGTAGAGAAAGAGGATGATGAGTGTGCTCCCATTCTCTCTCTCCTCTCCATACCCACTGAAGCAGGTTTGCTTTCACATGCAAGAAGGTAGCATGCAGATATAAGTAAGACCGAACAAGGCGCTGACCCAGATATGATCACATCCAAATATGCCAAATGCACTAATTAACGAAGACAACCCCCCCTCCCAAGTTAATACCATTCCACTTACCTAGTCTTTGAGAAAATTCATAGAATTTCTTTAGTTTGCCTACTAGCGGAACGACTGCACCCCATGCCTTCTCTTGCAGCTTCTCATCATTGGGATGCTGTATTGCCTTAAATTAGAGAGAGGAAATTATATGCTTCGATTAAGAATAACTGATACAGTTTAAAAAAAAAAGTATGATCTATGCCGGGCAATTGTTTGAGGAACTAGTAATTAAAAATTCTACCTACTGAGACGTTTCCAGTTGAGAGATAAGCCTGTACTAACCCCTGTCTGTTCCAAAATGTGCTAAATACTTGTGTTGAAAAATTAGTATCCTGAACATGAAAACAACTTGGAGAAAGGATAAAGAAATTGTTAAAAATAAAGCTAACCGAATAAGAAAGTTGACATAACCAGACCTAGTTAATTAAAATCAACTTCACTGGAGTACCTCCAAGCAAGAGTTTAGCGATCACAGACGCATGCTAATGTTGGTATTTATCACCAATTTCTGAATTTGCGAAAAAAACCAAAATCAAACAAATTTGATGTGAAATTCAGGTTAAATATTACAGTAGGGACATTGAAACCTAACCAACAACATAAAGCCCCACCAAAACATGGTATATATCAGATCTTTGAGGTATATATGCACAGACCTTGTCTTTACAGTAAGCTTCCCAGACAGGTAAAACCTTAAATTCAGTCTCTCCAGGTTCTTAAGATAGAAACTATCCCACTTAGCAACTGAAAATTACTAAGAAAACAGAAATAAAAATGTTCATAACTCTCCTGCTGCACCTTTGCAGTCAGCTCCTTGATTCCAAAAATCTATTTTAGCCAACCCTGGGCTGTGGGTTGCAGCACTCTCCTCTCTATTGCCTGGGCAGTTTCCTGCCTGCGATGCCTATCTCCTTCTCAGGAGCATCTCTCTTCTTTCACCATGGGAGCTGCAGGCTTCGTTGTGGAGACACATTCCTGCCAGATCCTACAGCCTCGCCCTGAACATGCTCCTTCCTTGAAGAACAAATAAGCGATCTCCCCTCCTAAGGGTTTTATGTGATGCAGTTACGTTCCTAAAATCTACCTTACGAATTCAACACAGACTGAATAAAAACTCATGGTACTTTAAAACTGAATGGCTCTGCGTATCTCAAATTCATCTATAGCGAGTGAGCAGAGACTCCTCCTTCGTACTAGGATTTCTTAAGTGTATGCTACAGTAACTCCTCGCTTTAGGACCAAAGTAACCCCTCTGCTGCATCTGAGGAAGAAGGGAAGGGAGTTGAGGGAGTATTTATTCCACTCTTTCTTAAAGGTAAATGAAAAATGGAATGACACGCTGTAAAGAAACTTTGCTTCTGTTCCAAACATCTACTTTAGTAAATAAAAGCCAATTAAAAGGGACTGAAAATGAGATGTCTTTTGTGCTAGGATTACCAGACATCAGACTTCTCCAATTAGCGTACAACAAGATGTCGACACTACTCAAAATATTGCATTGTAGTCACACCACGCTCTTTCCAAATTCATCACTATCTCAGGAAGAGCTTATGTGGGAATATAAAGAAAAAAAATCAATAGCAACAATTCCATAAAGAGTTTTGAGAAGCATCATTTGCTATTACATATGTGTATTAATATTACTGACACAAGCGACATCTGTTTCACTGTTAAAAAGGAACATTCCAGAGCAGAAATATACAGCAGCAATTTTAATAGATGCTCTAAAACATGCTCTGCCAAAACAGCTCCTGCAAGCAAAGTTAAAATCCAGCGGCATTTGGTTAGGATCAGACAACAAACAACCGCATGTTGTGCACAATCATAACGCTCTCGCTCACCTCTCGTATTTCATGGCCAGCTCCTCTATATGACTGCAAGTCTTCCAGTATTCCTTCTGCATCCTTTAACACTACATTCACCTGATTATAAATTTCCTTTTCAGATTCTGTAGGTTGGGCATCTAAACAGTAGAACATATTAAATATATATATTTTTTTTTTTAACAACAATATGGAATTCAATAGGCACACCATCACCTACAGGACAAATTCTTCATGCAGCAACTCATCAAGAATTTTCATTTTCTGAAGAGTTACTACAGCGTAGGAGGAACTCCAAGAAAGTGATTGCATTCATTTTAGTAGTATTTTAGACTCATTTAGCCTTCCAAAAATTCACCTAGAATCCATCCTTCCTGACTTATTTAAAACTGAGTTAGGAGAAGAAAACCTGACAAAGTCACCTTTATGACTATCGCATCGATCTCACCTTAGAGCGCAGTACGAGCTCAGTGGAAGAGACACAGGCAAGCACTCAAAAGACATGCTCACCACAGGTATTACAGGAGGTGTTCATGTCTCTTGTTATCCAGAAATATTGCATCAGATCATTTTCCATCTACCCTGCCTCTCCTCTTACTGGTTGGGAAAGAAGATGCATCTTTTACTTCTAAATATATTTAATTCTCAAAACATATTCTTTATTGTACTAATTGCAATATCAGAGTTAAGAACAAAAAGATCTGGTGTAAACTTGCTCTCTTTTTTTGTCTCCTCCCTCTTTAAGGATCTATGTTGTCTTTCAGGTTTTTTTATAATTAGTTAACGTCTTTCCAAAAGTATATCTGATAATGACTTAAAAAGTGCTACATATATATGTTTAAAGAAACGTCATTCAATGAGAAGTATGTTTTGAGGAAAATCAACACAAGGCTTTAACCTTTAAAAATAATCACCTACTACAAATACCTCAGATCTGGTTTACCTGATATGAGATCAATTTATCATTTAAAATTCTGAAAGCTGTAAGATTAATTCCTTTTAGACCAATAGAAAAAAAAATTTAGTTACTGAAGCTGCTTCTGAAGCTCTTACACAAAAAATACCCCACTTCTGTTTACATGGGCAAAATATGTTATGAAATAAATATCAGTATATTTTAATCCAAGATTTCAAATGTCAAAAGTCAGGGTATTAACAATAGATCTTTTTTTATAGGGACAAACAAAATTATCTATGGACAATATATCCTCATGATTTTGCGTAGTTTAAGGAGTCTGGAAAATGCCTTTTAAAAGTGCTTTTTCTATGATCCATATGTGTAACTCCCACTAACAGCGATGGAAGTTCAGTACATACTTAAATTAAAAAGAAAAAAAAATAATCACAATATCCTAGTATTAGACACTAGGAAAAAAAAAGATAAGAAAATGAAGTTTGTATTAGGAGAAAATAAGTTCCACATGCACTGCCTGTCTGTATTTTGCTGTTAATTTTTGCATAATACTTCTTATTTTTATGATTTAATGCATAGAGAGTGGGCATTATTAGTAAATATGCCTAAATATAGACCTTGCAACAGTTTTGCTATGATATTTTGAGAAGCATCAAGAATTAGCATGGAAAAAAAAAAAAAAGCTGGTCACTCCTTTAAAAAAAAAAAAAGGCGTTTAAGAGCACCATGTTGATTAGGCATTGAGTAAAAGTGGCCAGTGCTTTCCAGATCATCACCAAGGTCACATTCGTAATTTTGAAAGCTGCTGAAGACTGCTATAAGAAATGGAGACAAAAAAATGAGGGAAAAGAGCAGACAGGTAAGCACCAGTTGACTGGCAGCAGTTCATGCACAAACATGAAACTCTATAGTGAAATACAGACTGAAACATGAAGCTCTGCAGCATAACAGATTGTGTCGTTAAATAATGCAGTCAAGACTTGCCACTTGCATTGTCTCACATCGAGCACATCTCTTGCCTATTCAATTTTTCATGCCATTTTTTCTTTACCCTCTCAAGTAACGGGAGTTCTTTTTTTAACGTGGGGCAGAGGGAGGGTGGAACAGCAGAAGGGCCCAGGATTCCTCCTCCTCCTCACTTCAAAACCCACCAACAAGCAGAGCAGGTGTACTATTACGACCTTCCAAGTTCAGAAATGAAAATAATCTTCTAGATACAAATTAAGTGGTCTTCACTGAACAGCTGGCTATGCAAGTCAACACCACCTACACCTCTCTTTGTGCCTCTCATTTAGGATGTGATCAGCCAATTACCACGTTTTATTTCCCTAAAGTGTTCCAGGGAACTTAAAAAAAAATGGTTTATAATTAATTTGTGTTGGTGGGGTATTTTTCTGCTTGTTTGTTTTGATTATAGCAAACTTATAAATACACATGTTTTCAAATCCAGTAGGCACTGGATTATTTCTTTTGGTATGTATTTCATTCCGGTGCACCCAGTCCTTTCCAACAGAAGAAAGGCGTAAATCTGATTTGTCCCAACTAAGTTCCTCTCCCATCTGTAATTCTTCTGCACCTAGAAAAGAGCTCGTATTCGAAAAGTAAATCTAAGTTCTTTTATATTCGCTTTAAAATACATTTAAGGATGTAGGAGGATAGATTTAAAAGGCACGATACAGAAAATCTTCAAGCTGTAGTGCTGCTTGGCTCAGAGCAATTGGTTCATTGGCTTCTCAGCTGGTTAGGGCGCCGTGTTCTGAAAGCCCATCACAGACTGAGAAAGAGGGAAAGGTTCCTCTTCCCAAGCACTGTTGGAATCTTGACTAGATGGAGGTGGGATTCTCACATCAGTAGGGACCTGAGGACTCTATCTACGGGACTTTCACTTGAGAATGACTAATTGTGGAACTGCCTTTCCTCAGTGTGGAGGGCACAGAGCAGGAAAGGGAGCTGTACTTCTGGAGTTAGTCTTGACTTCTGGAGTTAGCTAAGAAAAGCAGCCACCACTGCCTGGCATCCAAAGAGCAGGATGGAGGCGGCACACAATTTCAGGGAATTTCCCTTTCCCCTTCCATGGACGTAAGTTCCTGCCACAACTTTATGTCAAGGTTTTGCCTTTACCTGGCCACATTTCCCAAAGAAAGAACAAATCCAGTAAGCACAGCACAGCCCACCCAGATGTTCTGAGGTTTGATGCTGTTGCCAAGGGAGCCGACCCCTGGTTACCCAGGGCAACTATCCCATTTTTAATCCAATAGTAAGATAAGGGAAGACTGAGGTCCCTCAAGTAAATAGGGAGTTCATCTTTAAATTGATTTTAAATTTAATCCGAATGTTACTACACTAGATGCAATACACATTTAGAGTTCAGAAAGCTCACACGATAACGTATTCAAGACAAGAGAAGAGACTTGAAACCATGTACAAACACTGTTATACAAACTAAATGCTATGGGAGTATGACAACATATTGCACATGGGGAACACACACATTTAGTGACTATTACAAAAAGTATTTGGCTAGCCTACAGGACTAGTAGGGAGAGAAATTTGGGTTTAAAAGTTTATACTGCACAGCAAACACAATTTAAACTGAGATTTTTCCCAGGGAAGAACACATCAAGTCATCTGAAACTGGCTGGGACAAGACTCACAAGCAAGGGAGAGAAAAATCCCAGACTGCTGGAGATGAAATTATTTATTCATCTCTATCATCATTACGACGGAGAACGCTATCTTTGTGGCTCCTCTGAAACCTAGCCAAGTTCCTTGGAGGTAATGCAGAATACTTTCAGCGCTGGCTTGAGAGCACCATCTGCAACCAAAAAATACTCTGCGTTTTAGCTACTATTCAAATCAGTGAATTTGGAAAGGATTCGCACGGTGACACTAATGGCACCAATGCAGAAGTTGAGCTGCGAGTCTGCCACATTGCAGGGAGCTGGTTTATGTTAACAATGCTGTCCTTACACAGCTCTGCATTTTCTTCTGCTTATCTTAAAGTGGCACTGCAAAGACCTTAGTAGAATACTTCAGACAACTATTTGTTTCCAACAGGGAAGGTGAATGACCAAAGAAAACATAAGCTTAACCAACATTAAGGCAAGAAAAAGCCAACAGCCCATTATACGATTTAATCGGGCTATTGTTTGCATGTGTTCTGATAGTCAGTCATACAAATCACTCTAATCTAGCACCAAGATAAATATCTGAAAAAAAAAAATCTTAGAAACCACTTTAAAACCTTTCTAAATTTGAAGTTTGTATCCCTATAAAGCTTTATGGGCATTAGATTTTTAGCTCAGTACTGTGCAAGAGACATTTCACTAGCTTGCTCGCTACAAAGATATCTATGGATTTAAGAACAGAAGACTCCAAACCATGTATTACTGGGCCAGCCATAACACAGAATTGGCAAATTTGTTTTTAATACAGAGCTTACTTGCTCTTCCACATTAAAACACAACGTTAAGTATCACGAGATTAAGTGCCAAGTCTTGAAGAAAGATCTTGACTGTGTCAAAGCCAAGATCCTGTCAAGGCAAGCTCTCGGAGACGGAGTAGGAAGAAGGAGGGATACACAGTGTAGCAGCAGAAACAAACGCAGGACAGGGTCCAAAACGAATAAAGAACAGTCTAACAATTCAGCCATAATGTAAGTCACTTAATTTGACTGCATATGTAAACATTTCATGTCAGCAACCTGCTTACTCTCATGCCAAATCTTGTTCATGCTCAAAACATGCATCTTAAACAAAACTGATAGCTTTTTTTTTAAAAAAAAAGTAGCAGCAATTTTTATTGCAATTGATTTTAGAACTATGCCTTTTGTATCCTGCTAACTTGAATTCAATTTAGGCCAATTATTAAAGGGTCGGTATTTGCAGATGAAGGTGGAGCTTCACAACTCCAGTATTCTCCCGTATCAATCCTCCCGACCTCACTAAGCCATGCCTGTTCTAATGATAGGCGAGATCTGAAGCTATTTTAAACAACAGTTTTGCTTTCTGATTTTTTTGAACACAGCCTTTGATTATCTCCCCTTTATGGATAATTTGTATGGCTACCATCTTTCAATAACAACATATTCAGAAGAGACAATTGATAACATCAACAGTACAGCATAAGGGTCTCGGAAAGTTATAACTTTAAGTGTCAGTAAAGCAAACCCGTATTTCTGCAAGCATTCACTTTCACGTTACAACTAATATAACCAATTGCTACTGTTTCATCAAATACAACTGAAAAATAATTTGGGGGAAGAAAAGAAGATAAAATGAATCTGAAATTATCCATATGACAGTACTTCATAAATATTTTTTTATGCTACTCCACTGTACTTTATTACACGGTCAAAACACGCTTCAACATTAGTTTTCTTATTTTATGCTTGCTGGTGTGCAGCTGGGTAAAGCAATAGCATATTTCAAAATAAAGTAATTAAACATGCATAGCAGCAGCCAACAACACTTACCTGCCATTCTTAGGCTCTATTATATCATGCAACAAAAAGGAAAAGCAGAAATATTAATAATATGTGAACCTTCCAGAACACTTGGCATTGATGAAAAGCTATACGTTTCTTCTGTTCAAAAGCATTTTCATCTCTACGCTGAGCCCTCCCTTTAAGGAGGGATGAGGTTAACTGTCAAATTTCAATGCCAAATCAAGCAAGGCTCACATATACACCTATAACGTGATAATGCTGGAGAGCTATGAATAGCTGTTGTCACTCAATGTGTATTCGCAGCATTAGTCAGGGGCACACTGGAAGCAAAGAAAAGAGAATGGAGTCTCACATTCAGAATCAGGCTGCATTTCGTCCTCTAAGGCACGTGAATCCGCTTGCAATTTCAGCAAGTCTTCAAATAATTCAAATTCTTTTTAAAGTTTTGAGTAGAAGATGACAGAATTTTGGTTTAAAACAAGAACCATAACAGATTCCAACAGTAAAATATAATTTGAAAGCCCTCCCTGAAATAAAGTTTTTACATTTTAGAAATGGAAATTATTTTAAAACAGACTATTGCTTTCTGAAAAAGTTTGCTAAACAAT
Source organism: Rhinoptilus africanus (assembly GCA_013400135.1). Taxonomy (NCBI): domain Eukaryota; kingdom Metazoa; phylum Chordata; class Aves; order Charadriiformes; family Glareolidae; genus Rhinoptilus; species Rhinoptilus africanus. Next base: position 41,403 of record VXBO01011168.1, on the reverse strand, counting down.
TATCCATAGCTCAGGCATGCAAAGCTGTTAGAGGGATGGCAAAGTGAAAACACACATTTAGTACATGACGAATGCAGTCTACTGCAGGCAAAGAGTAATAGATAGATATATAAAATCATCTTCTCACTTTCAAAATCAAGGAAAAAATTTGGCCCCTGCTCAAGGTCTGTGCATGTCAAAACTTTTAGGAGGTTCCCCATGTTAAGGTACCTGCCAAGACAAGAATGAGAGAAAAGAAAATTTTCTTTTTATAAGAAGGAACAGCCCAAATATAGTTGATTGAAGCAGCGGGGGAAAGAAGACCAGAGAGTTCCATCAGGCACGAACCCGTCCTTCAGGCTGCCCCCATGATGGGCGAAGGGAGAACCCCACCTTGGGGACGTACAGCTGGTGATCCCAGAGATGCAATGTAGTTTTCCTGTAAGAAGTGACTATGTCATCAACATCTTCACAGCTGCCCAGTCAAGGAAAGGGCAGAACCCCAACTGGAGGCATTGTCAGTGACTAATTCTGCCCCAGTACACCCTAGCAGCAGTGTCCTGAGCAGGAGTACCACAGTGAGGGCTAAATACCACATGTGCAAGCACTGACATGGTAGCCATGCTACAGATTTTTACCTGATGGGACAACAGAAAGAGCTTTCATTTTGTCAGCCCTTATAATTTTGTCAGAAAGCCATTACAGAAAAGGACATCAAGTTACATCATTTCAGTGTGCAGAAAATGAGAACAGGGGTATGCCACAGATCTTTTACACAAGGTGCCCAAAACATCCATGAAGCTCAGACAATTCCACTTTGGACTTCTGGATGTAAAAAAACACACATTGACTGCACCATGAATGACCAAACCAGGATCAGGAATGATTTAGTACTCACTCTTGTACAAGACAGGATTACAGTCGGTATCTGCTCAGCACAGATTACTATGGCATACTGACAGAATTTTTCCTTTTATGATGACATGATTTGAAGGCAGATGGATGGACATCACTGACCACAGAGACCCAAAATGACTAAGCACAAGGAAAGAAAATTTACACAATAGCAAGATGGTGGCTTGGCTACTACTGGAGGGGAAGAAAAAAAAAAAAAGGAATGGAAAAAGACACATGCAACTCTTTCAAACTGAAGATTTGCAACGGAGTCCCCTAGCCTTCACTGCAGCAGGTATCAACAACCCTACTGTTACCACTGTAAATGCACCAGCTGTGAAGGGCTGAGAGACTTACTTTCAAAATCCAAGAAAAAATGTGCTGCATTGTGGTCTATGTCCCTGGTTAGCACCTTAATGAGATTACCCATGCCAGCAAACCTAAAAATAGAAATGGCAAAATCATTTAGTTCCAATAACCATTTCCTATTTTAAGCAGATGCCTGGGGCTCACTGGAGCTGGGCTTCCGTCGGGTTTTGCACGCTGTGGATTCATCACCTTCTGGTAGGAAGTAGAAAGCGCACACTGTATGGCGTATTTCTGCTCCTCTCCTCCTCAGGGAGGAGTGATCATTGAAAAAATTTAGAATTATAGCTTTGACAAAAATAAAGATCCAATTTTCTGACTTTTTCATCTCTGTTTGATAGGTTTAAAGAACTGTTACTTATGATGACTGAGCAATTGTGTTATTGCACAGCCAACAAAGCCATTATTGCTTATGACAAAAGCAACCTCAAATGAAACTGGTCTCATCATAAGTCTGATTCTTTTACTATCTCTCCATAATCCAAAATAAATTTTGAAAAGCCACTTAGTAGTAGTCAACTGTGGCCAGTGAAGAGTTTTTTCTGTTAAATCATGTAAAGTGACAAGTTAAACACAAGTTAGACTTTTCCAAACACAGAAGATAATCAGTTTTCAACAATTCTTCTTATGTTTGCTGTCACATCCCAGCTAAAAAAAAAAATGAAAAGCGGAAGAAAAATGAAACAGACATTAGATTACTTGGGATCAGATAAAGTAATGAAACCATTTTAAATGTTATCATAAGTCTCAGAAATCAATACCTTGAGTAGGACTATGAAAACTGCATTTCATAACAAGGAAGCTTTTTCAAGGACCCTCCCATGTTTCACAGAGGCTGAAAACATACTTAGGAACCATGGCCCTGAAGTACTGGAGTGCTGCTGCCAGACAAATATAAGACATTACCCAAAAATCTGATTTCAAATTATTTCATAAGCCATCAACGGTTTGACATTTAGATTCAAATTTAAGTTTTCAGAGCCTGTATTGCCACATTTCTTGAGTTCCATAAGAAAAACGCAACTGGTGTGTGAGGGAAAAGCAAACTAAGAACAGCACCTGATTTGTTCTTCAGGACCCACAAGGTGCAGCAATAACTCACACAACCAACAAAAATTAGAGAATTAAGAGGGAATTAATCCCAGAAGACTAAAAATTACTCAGTCTTTGCTCTAACAAGTAATTACAGTAGTCCGTGCTCCAACATCTTCTACAGAGTGAACGAACAACAGTTAAAAATCTAGATGTTCAGAGAAGCGACTCTGAGTGTAAGCCAAGTGATCACAGTGGGTTCTGCACACAGAACCCCATCACTAGGTGCACACTTGCATTTTTGCACATTCATCTTTCTCCTTGAACCACAAAAAATGCAAGTCCTGCTTCCTAAGCATTTGAACTTGGTTCTCTGGAAAGTCCGATCAGATTTCTGAGCCTGTGAGAAAAACCCATCATTTAAGGAAGTTTTAAATTAGGGTGTCCAGTTTAGACACTTATGTCAAAAACTAATCCATCAAGATGCGTTTCTTCAAAGGGGTAGCTTTTCCAGAGCTTTCTATTCCATCGCTGAGTAAACTCTTCAAATGCTACATGTGCACTGACGCTGTGTAAACAAGCAACATCAAAAAGCAGAGAAATTACTTTTCTGATTCTCACAAGCACGTTCTGTAACACAGGACTTAGAAAAAGCCACATATTCCATTCCCCAAGAACGAGGGCATTCATAATCTGGAAAAAACTGAGATCCAGCGTCATTCTTAAGCACATATTCTTAACAGGGGCAATAAAAAGCCAAAAGTGCAAGCTGCCTAATAGTGACTAAGTCTGTATACTCAGATTTAAAACACAAACCTCAATCTCAGAGCGGTGTATTCCATATCTCAATTCCAACCTTAATGAGCAGGTAGCAAGTACACAGAAGTGAGTGGTGTTGACTGCCTGAGGAGAACTCGAACTATACCCACAATTACTGCTGTGCTTCAGTTCTTCAGCTGCACCATCCCCTCCTCCACCAAGGTATCTTCAATACCTCAAGGCAGTGCCTCTATGTAGGTTTTGCCTTTGTTTTGATATTAACCAGTCTCCTAAGAATTTACAGGGTTATGCATGTGGTTTAAATATTGGATAAAGTTACTTCTGAAGGTCAGAGTAGGGGCATGCTTAGAGGCTTGGAATATTTGAAGATAAGTTTACAGAAGAGCACATAGCCACCGCAGAACCGATTCTTTAATTGAATCCCCTACCACTTCCTAAAATGCATAAGGGGTCAGGGACTCAGTTCTGCAATACAAATACCTTCATTCAGATCTTCATCCCTCAGAAAAGTTTGCTAATACGAATATATGGTTCCTTTTCTGGGAGCGAGTTTAAGAAATAGGGAAGCCCAATGAAAGGTTTGGCAGTACAGCAGATATGAAACAAGTTCAAGCAGAAGATGCAACTGATCCAATAGTAAGAGTTCAGAGATCAGCCTCCCTCAGAAAAGGAGAGAAACTCAAGATGATGAGACTGGATTAGTTCAACTATGAAAGCAACACGATGACAACATGTGATATAGGAATAAATTTAAATTTAAATGAATAGGAATCTGCATGAACGCTTGTTCATAATAAAGTTTGTAACAGACCTCTTCCCTTGTGCACTCAGCATATACTGAAAACAATCTCGATAAACTCTGGTCACATCAGTTTCACATACAAGATACACAATGACATTTGCTTTCTTAGCAGCAAAACATTCCCCATACATTCAGTTTTTATGGAGCGAATAGAAATCTAGCAGAAGCTGGACAAAACCAGTATTTTTTTAAAAAAAAAACTTGTTATCAAGATGAAGATAACAGTTACACAACTATCTCGGGTATTTCTTAAAACCGCAAGATTTGCTGTGTTTTGAGAACTGCGAGAACGATCATTCCTCTAAGTTGTAACCCAAAAAGATTTTCAGAGGCTAGAAAGAGAGCTTGAAAACTCCATTTAGACAGAAAGTTGAGAAAGTATTAATCAATTTAGCATTTTTTGGGAGGATGTTTTCTCTCTCCTTAGCATTCAAGGCAAAGAATGTAAGATCCAGCAGACAGCAATTTACTCTTCTGGCAAAGCTAAGCACCAGTTTCTCGTCCTGTGAAAGGGCCTTGTAGAAACACGACTGTGGTGCCAGAGTGGAACTTCCCAGAAGCACGGGAGCAGCTACAGGTCAACATGCCGTGGCTCAGGTTAGATGGCTCTACGCTTCTCCACATTGTTTCTTTCAAACGCTACAGCTCAGGGGAAGAAGAGCTGACCTGCTGCACTCGCAGGTGGAGCCCTATAGAAGGGAAAATGAAAGCCAGGCTTTCTGCAAGGCTGCTATGGCAGCAGGATACCTGGATCAGTCTAGAGTAACACAACTGAGCTCACAAATACCTCAGGCTTCTGAAAGGTCGATTTACTAGAGATTCTTGTTTTGTTCAAGATAGTTTGTCATTTGCATTTCTGCTGGGCCCAGAACACATGAAAGAAGGTCCCCTACTGGCTCTAATATTAAAGATGATGACAATCTGCACATAAAAGAAACAGTCTGCAAAACTAGCAGTTCTCTTTGGAGACCTCACATGCTCCTTGATGCCCTTTAAAAGCATCACCAGCACAGAAGATTCTGGTAGCTCTGTGAAGACTTATCTTGATAATTAACCACTATAGTGGCATGCCCAGTCAGTGCTGATTTACCAAACACTCTCTCAATGTCCTTGAAAGTCCACAACTTCAGCTGAAGTAAGCAGAGTTACAGCTTCAGAAAGGCAGATGTGGCTCCAATCAACTGGCCCTGATGCTGAGCTGTCATTGCCTAATCAAGGCCGTCTTCCAGCACTGACTGCATCCTCCTCAAGCACATCGCCACATCAGTCAGCCCTCATTCAAGAACTGTCTGAGCCTGCACAAGAGTTTTATATCCTGCAGTTGGGCTTTGTCCCACAGCCAAACGGCTGTCTGGGATCATTGACTGGAGAGGACTTTTGTGGGCACTAAACTGACCCACAACTGCTCCAGTGCAACCGGAACAAAACCTACACTGAAGCTGTACTACCTCGAGTTTTGGGCCCCTCAGTANATTCTATGATTCTATGAAATCCTTATCAAGAAGAATTTTGCATATCGCAATCACGTGCCCAGCCTTAAATACAGTTTAGGTCACTGCTTATTTTTTCTTATACAGCTTCAGACTGTCAACCTCTGACTGATTTTATTTGGTGTTCCCATTCAGAATATAGCACTTTACAAAACTTGCAAACTGTTTTTTCTCCCAGGGGTCTTACTGATTTTAAGATTTTATAGTGCAGTGTCCAAAGGTGGCTCGTTAGGTAAACCAACAGCGCAAGATTCAGTAAAAGCTCACTTTAGACCACTGAAGTTTTCTCTGGACATGAATCCACCATAATAAAATCAGATTAGAAAAAAAAAAAACCACTAGTCTCTGTGCCAACACTGCCTGTCCCTGTGAAGCTGCCCAGAACCCCTCCTGGCACGCTCTGTACTCCAGCACAATGCACGAGCCACGTGGAGCAGGTTACGGGAAATCAGAGCGCAAGCCAAGAACATGGTTTGAACTTGACCTACTTGCAGAGGAAGACATACGGAATGCCACATCCGATTACACTGATTGGGCCCATTACAGCCTTATGGGGTTGTATGATGTTGCGTGTAGTGTCATGATCAGACAAGCGGAAAGCAAAGGCATATTTTCAAAACAAGTCTTGCACGCACGCCCCTCATGCTGAAAACATCCCTGACACATTTAATTTCCCCCCCCGACCCCCTAAGCTAAGCCCAGGGGAAATTTAATAGAAATACATGATGCAACTGAGTTCAGCCGAGCACCAAAGACATTTCCCCCTCGCGCACCTGAAAGCAAAACTGTACATTAACAAGGATTTTGCTTGCTACTGGTGAGCAGCTGGAAAACTTACTCTTGTTAAAGGTAAAAAAACTACAAAGATGTTCACAAGTGACATTTTAAATTTTGCTTTGTTCTACCAGAAGAATAGCATGCTTTCAAACTAGTCAAAAACCAACCAGTTAAATAAATAGATGAAAAAAAAAAAGAGTTTGTGACTACTGAAGAATTCTTGCTTCAAGAAAGCATCAGCTCACCTTTTGAAAAAGCATACACTATTCTTAAGACTGCTTTTCATGAAGCTTAAGACTGAACAGGAACATTCGGAGTATCAAAACTGCACTCCACAAAAACCTCTTACCCACACTCTGGAGTCTGGAGGAGGAAGCTAAGCACGGGACTATATGGCAAGCCCAACCTAACAAAAGAGCAAACATTTTCTTCCAGGGATTTGAGTTTTAAAATTTCAATCAGTCAGGTATGTGTGGCATAAACCGCTGATTTAGAGGTATTTGGGTAAAATAGCAAGGGAAAACACTTAGAACATTAGAAGTCTAACATTATAGTATAACAATACAGTGTTATAACGCACACAGTGTTACTACATAAACACCACCCTAGCTGAATGTCTCCCCGAACTGCTTTTCTAGAAAAATCATCCTATCAGCCTGGCAATTGTTTCAAGGCTTACTGCCCATTTTCTGCCTATAGTATCTAGCCATGGACAGGGAGGAGAAAAAAACCAAAACAAACCCCAAACCCAGTGAATGGGTGGCTGCTCACATCAGCTGAATCGAGGGCAGCCCTTAGCAACACACGGCATCACAGAGCAACAGCCGACTGGATCCAGTGTTGTTTTCTCTCCTGACGAAGCCATTCAGCTTCAAGAGCAGCGAGAACGTATCCACCCTCAGCCTCGAAAGCCAGAGAGCGCTGCAGATGGAAACAGGCTTGTAAACTACATTGTGGGAATCAGTCTTATCAGGAAGTCGTAATATTTTCCTTGGATTCAAGCATGTTTTTTCCTAGTCTAATGCACATTTCTTTCTCTTCTGAATAGTGCTGGAGAAGTACAGATGTCCTCTAACATGTTCTAATTCCTGCTACTTATAGTGGTGTTTAAATTAATAAAGATCTTTCATTAAACAAAATACCAAAGTAATAAAATACATTGTCCAGACAATAAATAATTATTGAGGTAATAGAAAAAAAAAAATAGTAGTTATCACTCATAGTCTGGAGGAGAGACCAACACAGGGAAACCATCAGCTTCAGATTTAGGAAGGAGAAGCTCGTGATATAAGCTTAAAATAAGTCAAATTTTTGATAAGTTAGTCTCATTTTCAGGACTTGTCATAGCAATAGTAACGTTAATATTAAAGGGATGAGTTCACATACTGACATCTAACTGCTAAATCAAACACACAGGCAAAGCGCAGCACCAGTCACCAGATCTGCACAAAACACAGTTTCATTCATTGCTGAATAGTTTGCTCTAGCAAACGTAAGATTTCATCAGTTTTTAGACATGCTTTTACGACATACTTCACAGGCTAAACCTATGCCAAGACCTGTGCACCGCTTTCCACTCCTGACACCTAGTGGTTATTCTTCCACAAACCAGTGATTACAAACCAATCATAGTAAGAAGAATAAAAGACATGCAAGCCAAAAAAAACCCCAAACAACTCCTCAATTTCTGGGGCTTCAATCATCAGTATCTTACCTGAATAGTGTAAAAACAATGTGTATTGCCAGACAGAAAATGGGTTTGTATCAGAAAGTAAGCGTTCAGGCTACTTAAAAGCCTTTTAAAGTGCCCTCTGATGTCGGTTCTTTTGGCTAAACTGACTTTGGTACAATAAACTGTTTTAGTTGAAACTGAAGTTACTTTTTTTTTTTGAGATCACACATCATCAATAAAGTCTCCTTTCTGAACAAAACAGAATTCAAAACTGGTCGTATCAGGAAAATGGAGGCCTGCCAGGGAAAACAGTCTAGTGAAAAAAGGCTCACATTCCTCAAAACCAGAATTGTAAAGTATGGTCAGGTCAGTGTTTATTCAGTCCATTTTTCCACTTAGAGGAAGTCAAGGGAAAGGCACTGAAGAATCCACAGTTCCTTTAGAAGAGGCAGTCTTAAAGCCTTGTTAATTCGGGAATATTTGAGTGGCACAGCTGACACTGAATAACTTATTTGACAAGAGCTACAATAAAATAACTAAGCGTGCCCACACAAGTCTGAAATAAAACCCGATTTGTGTGGAAGGTTTACTCTCATTTTTAAAACAGAGCTTGTATTGAAAAGGGGAGAGACTATGGTCCAAAAATCTGCTCTGATTTACCCTTCAAGGAGTAACTACACAATTCTTCCAAGAGTGAATCTGGGGCTAGAAAATAATTAGATATGCTTTCCTCTTTCAAAGTCATACAAGTTCAACGTGCTTTCTAGCGTAATTCTGCATAATGCTCTTTTTAATTCAATTACACTGCGACCATCAGAAAAAAAATTACTTTTCTTAGTTCAGGGACATTTACATTCAAATGCAATTTACATTTTGCTTTCTCCTTCCAGTTTTCAATCTTAAAAGCCTTTTGCAGTGCTGTAAATCCTCCAACAGAGGTCACTACCTTACAATTTAATCTTCCAGAGAAAGGGAAGCCTGTTACAAATTTCTTCCTACTCTCTTAGTGCCCTACAATTCTGACAGCCAGCAATTTCCTTCTAGCCCAAATACTGCATTTAGTCCATGAGGTTGTGACACAATCATGGAAACAGTGGCTGATAGAAAGAAGTCTATCTTTCTTCAAAATAAGCTGAGAACATTCTATTTTTGTCACGTACATAAAAATGTTGGGTTTTTTTTTTTTTTGCATCTAAGAAGAGATGTGGTAGATTTACAGACTGCTTTACGAAAGAGCTCCTTACTCTACAAAAGATGGTATGACTATTAACACTGTGCCGTACTACCACGTTACCAAGAAAGTTCCATGTTTCAGCAGTTTTAGCCCGTAATTTAACAGCTGTCAAACTCCCATCTCAAAAAAAAAAACCCTAAACCGAAAAAACTCCCCCAAAACATCCTCCAAAAATCTAACAGTAACATTGATTTGTATGATAAGTCCTCCTCCTGTCAGGTTGTCACCTCACTGTAAAGAAAAAAACAAAAAACAAAACACCAAACCTGCAAGTTTTATCTAACTGCTAGGAAAAAAAAAATCTTTTCAATCCTTAACTTTCCTACAGTGCCTAGTCCAACTGATGAGCTGGTATTTCACTTGTGAAGGAGAACTCCTCTTCCAGCCTAGTTTGATTTAGAAACAGTGTTTTCTTTCAAAATAGCTGAAAACCCCTCTATCAGAATCAGACTCCCATCCATTTCTGCGGCCCAGCGGGGTGAAGCTGCACAGAGACTCTGACAACCAGCCTTGGCAATGCTGCCATCTAACGTGCTGGGACCAGGAGAACAAGCACCCACATCGCGCTCTAATGCTCAAATAAAATGTGTTCTCTCAGTTTGGCTTTGAACTAGTGCCTTGGCTTGCAAATCTTACACTACCAATATTATGACAAATTACCTAGTCATCAAGCTGATGGATATCGATACTCATTGACATATTTATCTCAACGGACTTCTTCCGAATGTCACAGTCCTGAACTACAAACCTTGTGTGTATGAACCTGACACAGACTGTCCACCTGAAAATTCAGCTCAGTGACACACCAGCTCTGAAGTACCAAAGAGGAAAGGAAGTCCCATGGCCTTCCAAAGGGCAGATTATTCTGTGGAGTTTCCGCTTTCTGAGATGCCAGTCAAAATTGTGTTTGCAGAATATAGAGGGCTAATGAAGCACATCAAGTTACTGATGGTACAACAGAAGATGACAAGCAGAATACTTCTTCCCATCCCATCTGTTATCAGGAACAGTAACAAACCAGACAGGCATGAAGCAGGGCACAGGGATAAATTTGGTGTCCATGTCGTTGTCTGCTTCTCTGAAGTTTCACAGGAGATTTCTTACAAGACCAAGGTTCTACGACCATCTTTGTTATTCCCAGTTACTTCTTCAGACACCTCATGAGGCATTGGAGCAACTACTTTTATTGAGTTGGGATAGTTTTTCTTGTTAGAAAGCAAGGCTAAAATTAAAAAAAAAAAACCCAGACCACATTTGCCTAGATTCCTCTAGCTGTGCTAAATCTGATCATCTTTTATCTCATTTTCCACCCCTTCCAGCACACCTCAAATTTTCTTTTAATCTTAAAATCAAACTAAAGGTGTCCTGTAAGCGTAAGATATTGTGAGACAGCTTATTTGTATCCACCTCCTGGAAATACAGATGAATGTTTGCTACTCTCCAGTGATACGCAACCCACAATTCGTTAAGATCAGTAGCAGGTATGGAGAACACCACGCAGTTACAGTTTCCTGCACCAGTCCATCTCTGAACTCTTCAAGCTCATCTCACCTCACCAGGATTCTACAGCACCTCTTGGGGGAAGAAAACACAACCCCAACATGTACATATGCAGAACAGAAAGCCGTTAAAAAATACTAAATATATTTAATAATCACATCTGACTCAGAAAACTTGACCTGAAAATACTTACATCCTAGAAGAACCACCAATACATGTTCTCCCTGTTCCTGGTCTTCCCTAAGCATCTGATCATGTTTGAAGGCTCAGGTTCTATTGGCTATTAAGCTTTTTTCAAGTTTTAACCTTGTTCAGAAAGTGACCTCTAGTTAAGCTTTGCCCCATTCTTTGAAGCTTAACCAAAGCTCCCAACAGTCTCCAGATCTTTACCATTGCTACCTTACTGGTGTTTTCCTATTGAAAGTGTTGCTCAGGTAGGGCTTTTGCCAGTCCCTTCAAACCCTTCACACGGGGGAGTCTCAGCTGGCTTAAGATGCTGTTACATATTTGGCAGCTACTTTGTCTCAGCACAGCTGGAGAAGGTGAAAAGCAGGCAGACACCTTAACTTTAGGGCTGATAAACCTTTTCCCTTCAATACCCAAATTAGCATTGATTCACAGTTTCTTCAAAGAACATAGAAGTTTCTTGCTATATGCTGTAGCTGTTTGCTGGACTGTCTTCCTCCTCCTGCAGGCAGTACCATTCCCAGCAACGCCCTTTGAGTTTTGGGAGCTTTTCTGGATGACTCTCACCTTCCTGAGCAGCAGCAGGACCGTTCTAGTAGAGGAATATGCAGGGGGTGTGAAAGGATGAGCAAAACCAAGCGCACGCATGCAGAAGTCCCGGAGACTGTGCTTGGCTGAACAGACCTGTGGTCTGACTCGCTTTAGTGACTCCTACAATGTATCCTTTGCAAATGCACACAATGCTGTAAATAAAAGTTTGCACTTGTTCCAATTGCAACTTTACTAACACATTATCCATGACTTTGAAAGTAAAGGCTTCCAAAAGCAAAAAAGTACTTCTAGCACTGGATATTCTTCCATTAGTTTATTGTCAATTTGGGAAGTATTGCTGTATGCTTGCCCACTCCCTGGAGTCATTCCATAACCCCAGAGAGGCAAGAAGGACTGTTGGTCTGACCCAGCATTGCCATAAGCTCTCCTAAGAATGACAATATATGATATAAATCTCAAAAGCCAGCAATTCTGCAAAACAAGTATTTTAATACATCAATCATGCACTAAAATAAAGGACAATTACTGTAGTAACACATTTATAATGCCATATACACTTAATTCCTGGTGGAGTATTCAAATAGTTTTGGACACAGCACTTGGAATTGTTTCCAAACAAAAAGCGATGACCAATCAATTTAATCAGCTCCCCAGAATTCAAAGAGCTTTTTGATGATTCATCAGAAACAGAAGAAAAATAAATCCTACCTCACGTTTGGTAGCATTACCTTCCCCATCTGACAGGAGACAGTTACCTATGCTGGCACAGCACAATAGACACAAAGTTTAACCCCCACACTCTATGCAGAAGTTAGATGACAAGTAGCAGGTTATAAATCTAAAAGCTAAAACCTTCACATGAGCATATGCTACCTCTTCAGACTTATGAGCCAGTTCAGAGTACTGGTTTCGGGCATAAGGCACCTGGTTCAGATAAGATTTGAAGTTACACAGTAAAGTTTTAGTAAAAAGATTGAGAAAGAAAAAAACCAACAGAAAAAAAATCACCAGAACATTATCTCTTCATTCAAATCTTCCAAGAAGTTTAAGCAGAATCTTCCAGAATAAGCTCTTAAGCGTGGCCAAGCTACTCTATTCTGTGCATACTAAAAATGCCTTTATTGAAACAATGAGACTTCTTCACATCCCTACAGCAAAGAGTTTGAAAGTGATTACCGGGCTGTGTGGTGAGGGACCGTGCAAGCAACAAACCAAACACTTGCAACCTGGTTTAGCATTTTTAACCACAAAGGTGCATAAATTAGGTTATAGATCAGGACTTCCCAGTGAACACTAGAAATTTCAGAAGTTGTAGAAGCAAATGGGGGGAAAAGGAGTTCTTGAAGAGAAAACTGCTGATGTTCAGCACAATCCCATTTTCTGACCTTCAATGCATTACAGTTTGTTTCTTGCATGTCAGGAGAGCTTGCCAACAGGTTAAGTTTCAGTTCTTACCTACAGCCAGTGCTGCCCTCTGTTCTTGGCCTCCAGGCTGTTTTAAAAGAAAAAGAGATTGTCAAAATTCATTCTGTTGCACCAAAGTTCTTAAATGTAACGCTACATGACCTTATAAAAGCAAACCAGCACCTGTTCCAGACATTGTACTATTTGTCTGCCTCTACTTCATAAATGTAGTTCTGGATCTACATGCCACAAATGACTTTTGAAAAAATATGTTAAAAAATAGAATGCAGAATTGTGTTTTATCTCTACGCGCATAAAATAAATTGGGAACACCGTTATTTGGCAACAAATGTGTTTCTAGGGAAAAAGGCTGCTGGTGTTAGATAATCCATAAGAACACATATCCCATAATAAATTCAATTACTAAAGAGTCAAAGCTGCAACAAAATACCAGTGGCAAATGGTTCCTCTTGCACCTCACTTTGCAGACACAAGCTTTAGAAAGAGAGAGAATAACTTGAGACTCTTAATTCAACAACACAAAATAGCTCTTGAAAAAATTCCTGGCTTGCGTGCTGACCTCCAGAGAAGACACTTTTCAAGTCACCACTGAAACCCATTTGCTTAATGAAAAAAAACTAGCCTTCTTACACAGCCATAGTCTGCTATACACATTATTAACCACCACCTTAAGGCTGGTGAAATAATTGTGTTAACAGTACAGCTTAAAGGAGAAGATATGGAGTACTACAGTCTCTCATAAAGCGTCACAGGAAACAGCGGTGCGATATTAGCTTGAGAAAGCTCTGAAGATCGACAGCACTATGGGGCAAGAAGCAGAGTGGAGACTCTCCCGAGAATGACTCTGCGCAATCCACAGAACCAAACACAAGCAAAAAGATGACTGCCAGACTCTGTTACTACTGTCGAAATTTATTCCTCCATTCTTTCCAGTGTATTCTCTCTCTCAAAGAGGCTTCTCCTCTTGACCAGGATTTCTGTAAGCTTGAGTAGCACCTTCTTTTTACTTTGCCAGTTGGCTTCAACCTCCCTTTACTCTCAGCAGTAAGCAAGAGCATGTACTCGGGACAACAACTACTCCACAGGACACCAAGGTAGTTAACAGCACTATCTTTGTAAAAAACTACTGTAGCTTCCCTAAAACTCACCCATTTTCACTAGGCATATTTTAAATATGTTTCCCCCCCACCCAATGACTGCAGACTGCTCAATTCGTGCTTTGAGACAAAGCAACAAAAAAACCCAAAATCAAACACTGACTGGAAAACGTTGGTGCCCTGCACGCCAGGGATGAACATAACTGTTACTGCAAATAGAGAAACTGAAACCAGAGTTAGACCCAACACTACTTCAAAACTCTGATTTCCTGAAAAAAGTGAAAGAAAAATCAAATAGGACAAAATATTTAAGAACACCAAAAAATCCTACTTAAAAATAGATACTTTTGGGGGGTAGTCAAGAGCTCTGGTTAAGTTGATCTTGGGTGAGAGTCCAACTTAATTCACTGGGCTATAAACAAAAAGTCCAAACACATTAGAATGACCAGACTGTAGAAAAAAATATGGAAGTAACAGAGAAAAAATCCACACTATAGCATCAAAGGTAGGGACTTTTAAAAAAATAAGTTCCCTAACACCATTAGTTCATTACAACAAATGTCTAAATTTCTGCTGATAAAGTTATCTAAAAAAACCAACCCAGAACTGCTCAGCTCTTTACATCTTTCTGGACAGAACACTTCTCTTATGATCACAAGCACTTACCACCTACAAGAAAAGCGTGTGCTGATGCTCAGGTAGGTTGTCCTGAAGGTGTCAATGAATGAGTGAAAGTGAATTATTAACAAAGTCTTCCAGAACTCTTGGGATAATGAAGGCATGAGGAGAGAAGAGGCTTAGCAGAGCCATTAGGCAAAAGGGAAGCAACCAGGAAAGCTGAGAATTAGAAGTCAGTCAGACTATCAGCAGTAACAGGTAAAGAGGTGTTCACATCCATGAACTGGATTCCCATCTTTTAGTAGCGATGAGTACGCCTTCATGCTAAACAGATCAGACTGAGCACGTTTGATGCTATCAACTTGGTTTATGCGGGCAAGATGAGAGATACTAGATTCTTGCACAGCACACGATATTTTAAATTTAGAGGTTAGCACTACGTGATATAATAAAGCACCGTCTGAACGGATAAGAAATTGATTTGCAGATCTCTAACAGACAGTGGGGAATAATCAGTGCATATCCACTAAAAATGGCCAGATGTGAAGTTATTAGCATGATGGATTAATTTCTGCACTTCTAGATGCACCTTCATTCAGATACAAGAGTATCTCAGTGAACAATCGCCTGCGGTCAGGTCCAGAGTTCATCGCTTGGGTTCTCTCAGTTAGTACAGAGCATCTGCAAGACATCCGAGTTTCCTTCAGACTAATTCTTAAGGTTTGGATCTGCAGACTAATATAGAAAGAATACCAAAAAGCACAAGATGAGATATGTATACTATATAATTTAACAGGCAGTGAAAATTGAAGAATACGGAACCAAGCATTTTTTCAATTGCTTGTGATTCTCAGACAGCCAAGTATTTAATGTTATATTGCAGAGAAAAGCAGCTCTGGGCAGGAAAATTACTTTTTATTCAATGGGTTAACAGCTCACAGATTTTATTTAGCTTTTTTCTTTCCCTACCATTTTATGGAGTCAAACAGCAGAAAGATTAATGTGTCCCATCCCAGGAAGCTCTATTACACACACACTCCCTCCCTTCGCTAGCAATCTAACTTCACCACAGCAGAAAAAGGAAAAAGCATATGCTACCATCTCAGGCCAACTACAACTGCAATTTAAAGAACTGTCACAACAGTTGGAAAACATATAGGGAAAAACGTCTACAGCCATTAGAGAGGGACAGTGAATCATCTAAACTATAGCTATTCATTTTCAGGAGAAAACAAAACCAAGCATCATTCAGTTTGTCAGAGGAAAAGCCTGCAGTTGACACAAGTCAAATGGTACCCAAATATAAAAGATGCACTAAGTAAACTTGGCATCATTGTGCATAACGAAACTTGAAAAATGTAATAACTGGCTAACCACTGAATGAGCTCTGTGTTTTGGACATTTACGTCATATTGAACTGATGCTGCTTAACTTGACAGTACATGAAAACAGATTTCAGAAGAGAAAAACTAACCATTAACTTTCCAGTATGAAACCAGCGTCTTCCACCCAACCCTGATTGAACTAATTAAGAAGCCTCTACATGCAAGCATGGACTTGTCAACAACTGCCAGTCAAGATCTCCTCTCCTCACTCCTCTGGCAGTTTTTGGACACTCTTGCTCTCTTGTTTCAGTTACAGACTAGAAATTAAGTTTGAGGAAACCACTCCAAAAATTGGTTACTCTTAGAAGCGCACATTAAAACATAAAAAGCAAGCCCCGTCCAAAACGGAACCGCAAGTTCAATACATCCCACATCTTGTGGGCAATAAAAAAAGAACACTAAGAAATGTTTAGTAATAAAACTTGATTTTTACTTTAGTAACAATAACAGATGGCTAAGCTATAAAAATAAATCATAGCTAAGATCAGGTTTCAAAGGAAGTTCCAGGGCATCTGCGGATAACCCACAGTTCAATGCTAAATGGATGCGAACTCCAATGCTAACATCAGTGACTCTAAAAGAAGATTCTGCTCTATTCGTATGGCAGTCACACATCAGGTTAAGTCTATGCAAAGGTAGTCTATCACTACTGCAAAGCAACCTCAGTTCTTTATAAGCAAGCAAGTCTGATGGTTGCCTGCTATAAAACAACCTTTTTTTTTGACTTCTGGCTATAGAAAGCTTAAACTCCAATCTTCCTTCTCCATTCGTTTTTACTCCTGAAGCTAAATTGTATCTGTTGTTATAAGCCTTTCCCTATGCTATATAATTTCTCAATGCTGTCTTACAATATCTTGTATTACTTGCTACACTCAAACCTGTGGTTTAGGTTTATAAGTTAACGATAGAGAGGGTGATCTGACATGAAGGATTTCTTGGCAGTTCTCAACTTGAGTTAGACACCTGCCAAAAAACACATTACGCTTTGTCCTTTATTCACAGATGAAAATGCATTTATGCCAATATAACTCATTCTTTACAGCCGTATATTGACATACAGCTCTTCAGCCAAACATCTAGCGACACTAGACGTCTGGTTCCATGTGCTAAGTTAGGAGCGTAACTAATTACTCGGCATCCTCCAAGTGAGGTCCAGAAAAATCTGTTTCAGTTCCTCTGAAGTTTAATCTGAAGATTTGGCTTCAAAAGAAATGTAGCAAGGAGCCATCAGGTTTGCTTTGAAGGAAACAGTTAAAGGAAGTTTAGATGCTGCACTATAGATTAACCAAAAGGGGACAAGGTTATATACACATACCCCTTTTATAAAAAAATAGAAAGAGGGGAAACCACATATAATTGAGAAGCTTGTATGGCCTATGAGGATACTCGCACATATACAAGACTAATATGCAGCATGAAAATTTGTATTTCATTCACTTACAGGTATGTTTTCCACAACAAACCATTACCTTGGCTGAGTGGAAACAGTAAAATGAACTCTCATAATCCTCATTTTTGCATCTTATCAAAGCTTTACACAGGAAAAAAAAAAGCTGCAAGTTGAAGACCAAGTACAAGGTTGTTGGGGTTTTTTTTAACGGAATCAGAGAGTTAATTTAAATATTTCCAAATAACTTTTCCACTTCTCAAAGTAAGTGGTTAGGTAGCCAGAAGACAAATAAGGACTTTTAGGAAAACAGAGACGACTTTGGATTGTTTCATTTGGGGGTGGGTTTTTTTGGTTTTGGCGTTTGGTTTATTGGCGGGGTGGGGGTTGGAGAATTGTGATATTGTACTCCAGGCCACACAACTTCCTGTTTTACTGGAGATAAAAAAAAAAACGAGAGTTTGCAAGAATTATTGAAGCAGAGTCCTGTGTCCAACAGTCCATTATTCAACAACTGAACTTGCTATTTCTGGTAGCATATTATCTCCTGTATTTCTTTTGAACTTATATAAATCTAAATCTTGAAGCAATTCAGTACCGGGTATATTACATTAACAGAATTTTGAAGAACTACAGAGCATTCAGGTTTTCATTCCTCAAAAAAGTACTTAAAGTACTTCAGTTTTCCTAAGCTAGGAAGAGATGTTGCATGCCCTTACAGCATAATAATATATAAATTATATTGCCATCTATTGCATGTTTAACTTCCCTATGACTACTTAGCACTGCCATTTTTCCGCAGCTGATGCTGCTTCCTTTGAAGTTAAGCTGTTAACGCCCAGTTGTGAAGTGTTCCTGAATACCAACTAAGTGATTCAACAGCTTTTTTTTATCTAAGCTACAGAAATGATATAGTTTCTTAAGAATACAGAGAAGTTTAAGACAGAGTTTTGATTCAGTATCAGCATAACAGAAACAAAACCATACCCTGCCCCAGGAAGTGTGCGGCAATACTCATCCACTTGCGTAATAAAAACAGTAAGACAAGAAAAGGTCAAAAAGGCTTTCCCATTCAACATGATTAACAGCGCATTATCAGCTCTGAGCAATCCCAAGACCCGCATCCCTATTCAGTAACAGAGTAGATTTCTACGCTCAGGGTAGACCACTTTCCCCTGGACTATACTGGGTCGTACGAATGGAAAAGAACTGCCATCATGAAAGGAAGCCAACCACAGAAGAGAGTAATGTGCCACCTAAACCACCTTTTTACTTGTTTTAGCAAGTTCTAACCATAAATTGGTTCCTCAACAGTATCAGAAATTGAGTGCTGAAGCCATAGTTAATGTGCAAACAGGTAAAAGCAAAGATGAATCTTAGACCTAAGCTGATTAGGTTAGAGCTACAGCAGCTTCACAGACAGCATCTCTGCTGCTCAGAGGCAATGGAGTTGTTTATTCCAGATTTCAACGAACACAGACTGGCTTTTAAAAAGCCTGAAAAGCCCTTTCTCGGAAACAACAGCAGTAAGTTTTGCCACATTTCTCACAGACCCAAAGGCTGAGCAGCTATCGGGGATACCCAAGCAGTTCGCTTTAACTCCTTACCCCCAGGGTGCCCAGGAGCCACTCAGCCACTTTCAGCAGAGGCAGCTCCTCCGTAACCATAACTCACGCACCAGCCAGGAGGCAACGCTGCGCAGGAGTGACTATGACACAGCCTTGGGACAAGCGGTAATTTCTGCCAAGAAGGATCAGAGGACCTCTGCTTTGGCCAGAGTAACTGTCAGGTAGCGCTACAGCTCTTGAAAACACCTCCAGCTGCACCAGGAGTGCCTTGAGCTCCACCTACACGGAAAGATCTGTAATAATCGTCATAGCTAAAATTGAAAAAAAAAAAAAAAAAAGAGGGGGAGTGA
This sequence comes from Rhinoptilus africanus, assembly GCA_013400135.1. NCBI lineage: Eukaryota > Metazoa > Chordata > Aves > Charadriiformes > Glareolidae > Rhinoptilus > Rhinoptilus africanus. The sequence goes on along the minus strand of VXBO01011168.1, from coordinate 22,309 downwards.
AGAAAAAAATGGAATTTCTTCAGACCAGCTAAACAATAACATTCTAGTAGTAGAAGTCTGAGATTATTCTAATATAAAGGAAAACGTGGGTGATTAGATGCCCCAGTAAAAGTGATAAACAGGAATACTGAAGACAATTGTATCAATCACTATCTGTCCAGAGAGGAATCATCCTCCCCCTCTACTCTGCCTTGGTGAGGCCCCACCTGGAGTGCTGTGTCCAGTTCTGGGCTCCCCAGCTCAAGAAGGACAAGGAGCTGCTGGAGATGGTACAGCAAAGGGCTTAAAAGATGATGAGGGGACTGGAACACCTCTCCTATGAAGAAAGGCTGAGGGAATTGGGTCTCTTTAGTCTACAAAAAAGAGGGCTGAGGGGTTACCTTATCAACACTTACAAATACTGAAAGGGCGGGTGTCAGGAGGATGGGGCCAGGCTCTTTTCAGTAGTGCCCAGGGACAGGACAAGAGGAGATGGGCCCAAACTTGAGCACAGGAAGTTCCACCTAAACATGAGGAGGAACTTCTTTACCTTGAGGGTGGCAGAGCCCTGGCACAGGCTGCCCAGGGAGGTGGTGGAGTCTCCGTCTCTGAAGACATTCCAAACCCACCTGGATGGGTTCCTGTGCAACCTGCTCTAAGGTGGCCCTGCTCTGGCAGGGGAGTTGGACTAGATGATCTCCAGAGGTCCCTTCCAACCCTATGATTCTGTGATCTAACCATGTTGTTTTAACCTGTGACCTCAAATTGGTAGCATTTAAGATGGAAGCATGCACCAAAATCACAGAATACAGGGTAACAAACATAAGAGATGTACCATGGCAATGTCTGGGCCCAGCTCCTGTGGAGCACTGTGTGTATTCAACAGCTTGGTCTAACAGTAAAGGGGACAAAAAAAAAAAAACAAACAAAAAACCCAACAGTAAAATGGGAACCATACAACAAGGTCTTAATTCCTACATTGTAATTTAATGATGCAGTCCCAACAGCTGCACATTATTTGTGCTTGATAGTTTCCAAAATTAATCCCACAATGACCTAAAAGGAGGCAAACTGCATCAGGGGAAGTTCAGATGGGACATAAGGAAAAGGTTCTTCAATGAGAGGGTGTTTGGCCAGTGGAACAGGCTCCCCCGGGAAGCGGTCACAGCACGAAGCCTGTGGAGCTTAAGGAGCATCTGAATGATGCTCTTAGTCATATGGTTTAGTTTTAGGTAGTCCTGCGAGGAGCAGGGAGTTGGACTTGATGATCCTGATGGGTCCCTTCCAACTTGAGATATTCTGCGATTCTAAATAACAAAACTGCAGTTATGTGGTCAGGCAGCAAGCTGAATATTAACCAAATCAGTAGTCCAAATCCTTAGAGTTAAAAGCAACAAAAAAAACACAACACAATCTAGAAATGTCCTTTAACAAGCACTTAAGAGTCCTTCTGTAAGTCAGGAAGTGAAATACGCAACATCTGACCTAATAGAACAGACCACATTAAAATGTAACACAAAAATCCAGTCACCTGTCTCAACAAGCACAGATTTTCAGGTCAAATGTTTTTCTGATGAGAAAAGTTTACATATTTTGCTAGTCTGTTTAAAAGTGACTTTTCAAAAAGTCAAAACAACCCTTAAATAAATGACTTTGATTTGAAGGCTCACTGGCCAAACAGAATTAAACAGTTCATGTTGTCCTGAGCAACTATTTACAGGTAAAAAAAAATAGCAGCTTTACCTTCATAAACAAATGAGCACGGCTGAAGTCTCAAAGAAAAGAGTTCACTAAATGAGCCATGAAACCAGATATAAAACTTGCTTCTTTTTAAACTTACTCTACGAACTGTAGCAAGAATACTTTGGAAGAGCTCTACACTGAATTCTGCTTGATTACAGTAAAAAAGCCTGTCACTGATCATTTGCAGATTACTACCATCTTCATTCAAGGTTTTAAGTAATTTTATGTCCCCTGTGAGAGAAAAGACACCACATTACATTGCGTCAGCACAGGCAGGTTATTTGCATTCTTTTCTAATACGTACAGTTAGACTTTAACAAACACAGGACTGCACAAAAGCTTTCAGCCCCTCAATCTATTCCCATGCTATCGCAGCCAGGCATGTTAAACAAGCCCCAAGATGAAATACATATTAAGAGGCAGCTCAGTTTGGCCTGAAAAAAAACCCGTCAGCTCTTTCTCTTTCTTGCCTTAGATACCAGCGTTAATACACAACAAAACGCAGGCTGGCAGAACATCAGTAACATGATCAGAATTTCTACCAAAATATTTTATAGTGAGTGTCAAAACCACAAAAAGTACTTAACCTCCATACACTAAGAACCATTTCAACAAACTCACTTTCACATGGACGACAAATCAATTCAAGCAGCTCTGCGGAACTGCAAATATAATTTACAGGCAAACCTACAGCAATACATTTAGAGCGACGCTACCAAAAGAGATTGTTTTTAATTTGTGGCACAAATGGGAAGGAAAAGTGGTTTCAGTTGTCAAAAAGACATTCATTTTTCTTCATGTATTTACAGTATACAACCTCACTGTGATGGATTATTCTTTTACCTCAGTGGTTCCCACATTACCCTGCTGTTGGTATGTGGCAGACTCTGCAGAGAAAGCTCTTCAAGTTGCTCAGAAGCATTTGTAACTTCACCACTTTCTACACTGGTAATAGAAGTTTCTTCAAATGAAAAAAATCCTTCTGAAAGCACACAGTAAAAGCTGCACATTTTTAACACCTATTTCCTCGTTTAATAGAGGAAGTATTTCATAGAATCACAGAATGGTTTGGGTTGGAAAGGACCTTAAAGATCATCTAGTTCCAACCCCCTGCCATGGGCAGGGACACCTCCCAACAGACCAGGCTGCTCAAAGACCCATCTAACCCAGCCTTAAACACTTTCACTTGGCATTGAGCAAAACAAAATAGAACCTTACTTTATATTTCTTGCACCACATTTGACTTTACATAAACTTCCCAGAGAGCTGAAGCCACAGAGAAGCCCGTAAGATACGCAGTATGGCCTTACTCAGCACAGGATCTCTTCTGAACGAGGCCCTTCGCTTCTAACCTTTTGTAAACAGCTACGGGGACAACTGGAAACAAACTTTCTTGCTCCTTTGAAATTTAGCACATATTAAGGGATTTGCACTAAAAGACTGAAATCATTACCAAAGAGATTTTGAAGATTCTCCTCACAAGGNCATCTTTGTGGCTCTGCGCTGGACTCTTTCAAGCAGTTCCCTGTCCTTCTTGAACTGAGGGGCATTTAAAGGAGGACATTTAAAGATGTGTCAGCCAGACAAATAACTCTTATAAGCTCTTATAAGAGCTATACAAGCCACAACAAAGCGTTCTCAAAACTAATAAGAAAATGACAGGTATGCATTTGCTTCTACTTTGCAAACATAATAATGAAGGTGTTTTCATATTTATTAAAATTAGCACAAAATGCAAACCTGTTAATCCACAAACACTGCAATATCAGTGCTGGAACAGGGACTCCACAACATGTTAATCACCTTGCTCAAAAATTCTCCCCATCACCATTACAGGGGAACACTTTTAAGTTGTATGGAAAGATTTTTAAATCTTCAAGCATGCAGCCAAGTGCAAGCTGCATATGAGAGATAAAGCTATAAAGTAAGAATGAATAATTATCAGAAATTATACGCAAAATCAGGAGATAATTATCAAGACCTTTTTTGAATGACTGACACGCAGGAAAAATAATCCCATACACCTAAGTTAACATAATGAAAAAGAAAAGCTAATACAAGAAAAACAGGGCAAATGCTGAAATGTTACATGTCACATAACATCATAAAATGTTATATATCACAGTGTCTGTGATAATGGACAGCTAAAAGAAATACCACCTGGATAAAATAAGCCCTAATGGCTATAAGACATTCTGCACCACACCAAGGTCCAGCTGGCTTAATATTTCTACCTCAGCAAGAGCCGGGCACACTCTGCCGCAAGGGATGTTCACATGTCTCATTCTCTCGGCGGCGTATTCCCAGAGTTGGGGGCCTGAGCTGAGACCTGGGTCAGGTCTAAAACTGGGCAGAGCTCAGTGGGGTCTCAGCTGATGGCTTCCCAGACCAAAGTCAATGCTGGAAACAAGTTTGACAGCACTACCCCTGAGCTAAAAAGCCCTGCTTGGTCCTAAAGGAAATGTTGAATTAAGACAAATACTTTACCACAAAGTTGCAGACAAAGAGCTACTTTCCAGAATTACAAAGTTTCAGTTAGCATGGACATCCTGATAAACTTCTCTCTCCTGGAGAGATGGGGGATGATGAGGTGGGAAGGGAAGCCAAAGCAGGAAAATGGACGGAGGAGCCCTCACTACTGAGCTTTTCAGTTTCCTGTATGGGGCAAGCTATGCACTCAATTTAGTGACAGACATACATTATTTATTCACATCATACATAATCACATATATTAATCTAAGAGTTATTATCAGATAATTACAATGTTCTAATTGTGATAATTACAGTCCTTGGACCCAGGTGCATAACTCCATTCTGAGCTAAGAACTCGCTCCTGACACAAGTTTACTTGGCCCCATATGTCAAATGGTAGCAGTAAACAGGAGGGTGGGATTCAAACTTTATAGATAACATATAGCAAGGTATAATCACAGAGGGAAACGGAATGCATATTTAGTTTACAACTTTGTGGATGTCTTCCCCCATACTGAAGACTGCTACTTCACTTACAATATACAGTGTTTGAGAAGAGAGCTGTAGATGTGGTACCTATCAATGCCCACATGATTTAGCTATGTCACGACACATTTGGATGTACTCAATTCTGATGTTCCCTTGTGACTGCCTTGTAATAGTGCAGCTCAACATCTTAACTTACAGGCCGGTAAACTGCTATTAAGTCGTCATAGCTCTTCACTGATGATCCTTTTACCACTCTAAACCTACAGGCAACCTACAGATGACTTTAAATGCCTGTAAATTATGATACAACTTAGTTTTAGCATCACATAGTATTTTCAGGGAAAATTATGCCTCAAACACCAATAGAATAATTACATTAATGGCATCTTCCAAAGCACCTACGCACTCGAATTAGTATGCTTAGCCACATTCAACTTCTAAACTAGATTTCATTAGTTTCCTTTTTTTCTCTCTCTTGACAAGCCCTCAAAAATCAGATTTAAAGTTTCAGTGTGCACACTATCAGACTTCAAATAGTCTTTATGTAGTAAGAGGTATAGGCATGTTGTATTAGTCTTGGTGGAAAAGGCAAATAGATAAAGTTTAATGTCCCACTACAGAGAAAAGGCTAAACTTTTTTTCCTACTGTGAGAGCAGAGATTTAATCACTTTGTATTCCAATTTAAATACCCACACATTATCCACCACTACCAAGCCTCTTGTCTGTTAAACTACAGTTAATTAAAAAAAAAAATATTGCAAGAACTTCTTGCTTTTAATAGATCAAAATACCGTCTACTCCTTGGCCTAAAATATTACGGAAAAGAAGCATTCTACAATCAAAGACAGCTAAGGAAATGTTTACCAGTTGGTAGTATCTTCTTGCAGTCTTAACAGAGAACTTCCTCTGATTGCTGATGTCGCAGCTCGTCTTCAGAACCTGAACAAACAGAAGAACCCCATTAAACAAGCAATACACAGTATTTCAAGTACATAAGCCAGTACCAGGGGTAAGTCAAAATTAAAGCTGCAGTCTTAAGGAACCTACATAATCCTTTAGGAATGCAAATAAAAAACGCAGATTTCAAACACACTTATGATTTTATGGAAGTGACATTAGAAGCAAATGAGGAGGCATCTTTACAATCTCTTCTGTGAGCCAGTAAGGCCATTAGCTATCCACAAGCACAAGCACCAGAAACAGAGCACTGCATCTCAGCATTACTGAGCTAAGTTACACAGTTATAGCATCAAAAGAAAAAAACAGAGCATTACATCTCTGCGTTACCGAGCCAAGCTACAAAGAGATGCAGCAGAAAAAGTAGGTCTCAGTCCAAGTTGTATTTGCAGTGTCATACATAATCTGCACAGCGAAAAATGCTTCATTGGTGCAGTTTTCATCTATTAAAGACATATTTGGTCAATGGCAGTTTTTACCTTTTTGAACTTACTCTAAGATTACCTAGATTTCGTGCTTCAAAACTAAGTTTCTTGTTTAGAAAATTAGTACTTGTATGGTCAGATAGAACAGCATTTCCTATGGAAATGCGGCACTGAGATCTCTTGCAAGCATTTGAAGGCATTCTTTTGGAGCAGGTTTATATAGCAAACCTTTTTTTGCGTAGTAATAGGATGATGAACTGGCCCAAACTGACCGATTGCTGCTGTGGTAAAAGGTCCATTTGGGGGTTTTGTAGGTGGCTTCTGTTTCAGGGATTTTGGCTAATTTAAATACTTGAGTGTCATCATTTCACCTGTCTCAAGTAAAACCACTGTTGTTCCTACTTCAAGTATTGTTCCTGGTACCAGAATCCACCCTGTCAATGTGTCACATCTCAAGGGTTCTTTTAAAAGTTTTTTAATTCTTTTAAATCTTCCCATTTTGTACTACAATTCTCTTCCTGCTTCTACAGCAGTGTCAGGCACATTCTGCAACGCATCTGTTTTTAGCACAAACTTGGTTTAGAAATATAAAAGCCTTGTCATGTTAAGGGGATTTGCAGATCCAGCCAGAGGCATGAAATATTCAGTGTTAATTTGTATTCCATCAGCTATCAGCAGCTCCTCTGGCATCAGATAATCCTGATTAACAAGCATTTAACAAAAATATGCTGCTTTGCAGTGAAGTTTCTAATCACAAAGGCCATGCCCCAGCTTGAAGAAGATGGAGGGAAGGGGATGAGCTATGCAGTATCAAGGTTGGGAGTGATTTTAGTCACAGTGAAAACTATCATCAAAAGATAACCACACACGGCCCCCCACCACAAAAAGAGAACCCTGTGACCTGAACAGCACAGCTAGGAGAGAAAAAGGCAAGGACTATGAGTTTTTATGGAAAATTCAATGGACAGATTGAATATAGAAGATCTCATGTTGGAAAGGACCCGTAAGAACTATTGATAAAATGATAAAAATCATTAAAATAAAATGAAGGGATCCTATTTGCAGCTACACTGAACAGATAGTTGCCACAGTTAAATAAAACCAAAAAGAGTGATGTTCGTCCACAGTAACTTTTGCCAATTTGTCTCAAGGCAGTATCTAAGATAAGCAGGTAACTGGCAAATTAACTTTGGTGCTTTTTTTCCCCGCAAATGTTGCGTGAAGCACCACTACTCTCTCTTGCACAAAGGGAAACCTAAAAACCATCCAAGACATCTTATTCACTTCGGTAAAGCCTAAGCTTTGTTTTAACAGCTGTTCCAGTACGCTGTTTCAGTCCCTTTCACTCACAGCCCTCTTGCCAAGCGACTGTATAGTCACCAATTCGGTTAAAAGGTTCTGAATGAAAGCCATAAAATCCCATACCTGCGCGCCGCGTGGTGAGCTGCTGAGCAGCACCTCCATCACTGTCTGCAGCCTGCTAACAGGATTTGAAAGCTCTGCTGGGCTAGTGACCATTTATGCAACTGCAACATGTGCAACTTCCTTCAACACGCTCAACAAAAACACTTCCTTCTACCCTGCTACACTACGGTATGAAAAGCATCCTACGCCGTACCAGAGAATATTTTCAAGCATGATTGATCATTTCATAAACAGAAAACTTGCATTACACTTCTGCTAGACCAACTCACATATCCTCACATCACCAAATTTGAATGTTTAAATCTCCTCATAACTACCTGAAGGATTTTGTTTCACCCAAAGCAGTATCTAAACCTGCTGGAGACACTTCTGCCCTTCCAGCCCCACGCTACTCTGCGCTGCTCCCTCTCCTGGCTGCTCAGCATCTCCCATGCTGTAGCTCCTCCACGACATCCCATTACTGCAGAACAGCCTTTCGGTGAGAAAGGGAAGCGAGCGTCGGCGGCTACAGCTGCTTCGCAATTCTGGGTGGGAAAAGTCAATGTGGCAACATGGCAGTAGGTACAGCGGACTGGAGGGACTGTGGAAACATCCGCACGCAGAGGAACTGGGTGATCTGCCAGGGCTGGGCAAAGAATAACGACCGGTGTGACAGGAAGAACTGGAGAGGAACTGGGCTGCTACAGAGGCACTGGCCAGGAGCCACTGGGCAGCAGTGGGCACCATGAGGACAGGGGTGCCCAAGTGGGGGCACACACAGAAGGCTGCAGACTTGTGCTCCCTTTGGAAGATCTCCCCAGCTTTGAAAGCAGCAACTCCTTATATGTGACCTAGACTCAGCTGGTTCAGTTGACAAAACCTCTCAAGAGAAAGTTAACTTCTTTTTTCTTTCTCTTTAAATAACAGATCTCCAAACTGTAACCTACAGTACAAATAATGCAGCTCAGAAAAACTAAGTAGCTGCCATCTTAGCTTTCAGTCACTATTTGTTCACATATTAAATGTCTTTACTTCAATAAGCCTTTGTGGAGTAAATTAATGCTGTTTCTTTGACAGGCTAATGAGAATAGCAGGTAAACAACGAAAGAGTAAGCTCATTCTCAGAAGATATCCTTGCTTGTCCTCCACACACTGTGTTGGCACAGCTTTGTAGGATGAGTTCAAAAGAAGGAAGCAGACAATAAACCTACTTGTTCCCAGTAAATTAGGGAGACTTCACCTATTCATTTAAGCGACCATCCCTTACTTCATTAGTTTTGTCTCTTAAGGGGAAGGTGGAATTACACTATGAAGTACAGCACCTGATTAAATCTTGTTCTCCGTGTAAAATTCATGCTCAAGAAAACTATTAACCATAAAGACATAAAGAGACTCCTGTGAATCGTACGGTGTCGTTTTTCTCTACTGTACATGTTTCAACAGGCAGAATCACAGTCACTGCTTCCCAAGCCTCCAAGTTTTTCACTCTCTTGAGCTACAAGGAAGAACACTTCTGAGAAATTTATTACCGGCTACGTTCTCAGGAAAGAACGGCAAAGCCAGCGACACAGAGGTTCACAGGTTTTACTGAGAGATTCAGCATACTCCATGCAAGACAGTTTGCTGAAACACTGTGGCAAAACGGGCAGTTTCTAGGTAGGGACTTCAGGTTATCTTAAGCAATTTTCCATCCTTTCCCACTATTAAAGCAAGACTGCCACTCACAGCCCAGGTCAGCCCTGGCTCGGAGCTGGCTGTAAGTCCTCACGAGCAGGTAACAGGGATGAATCCCAGCTGAGATGAAGAGGGAAATGGAGGTTGAAGCACTTAGAGAAGTGAAGCACTTCTGCACAAGCCCTCGACTGCTGACCCAATAATCTGCGTTCCAGTTCTCCGTCGCGCTCCAGTCGGACACTGGCCTCCCAGGTACGCTACCGAGGTGACCATCTGGGGTGGCCCGAGATGCCATTTCATTTCCTCTGTGACTGGTAACTCACACAGCTTTTTCAAAAGCCAGGAGAAATGCAGATTTCACAACTTAATACACAGGTTATTTCAACTCAAAAGCTTTGTCTAAAGTACCCTGAGGAGTAACTCCACCTAGCCTGTACACCCAACACCACTGTACAGATCCGAACTGCATTTTACAATCACGTTACACACATCACCTCTGCCTGTGCCCGATTGTGCTTAGCTCGAAACACAGAAAGCACCAAAAAGACAGCAACGGGGATGTTTCCTCCCCAACACAGACTGCTAGCAACAACAGCGCATCAACAGGTTAAGACAGATCTGAAAAGCAGAATATACAAAACAAGTAAAAAAATAAATCGTAAAGATAACTAAGCATCAGAAGGCTTATGGTAGCTTATAAAGAATTCTGTTGCCAGGCATAAGACAGTACACAAATTGAGCAAGGTAATCCCTGCGGAGTTTCTGCCAGGCTACTCCTCATAGTAAGGCAGCGATGAAAAAAGCAGAGGCAGAACACGGCACATCCAGCGTCCTACAAAACCAGGCAAACCTATAAATACTAGAATTCACAGATAGCTCCATGGCAAAGAAAACTTGAGAATTTTATCCCTCACTAAAATGATGCCTACTATCACTTTTTTTCCCCCCCTTACCAACATATATTGCCAAAACTTTAATTTTCAGTGAAAAGAAGAAATTCTCCTGTGATTAGAGGAATTGCTAGTCAAAGAACTATTAAAAAATCCCCAGTAGTTACTTCTACACAGCTGAAAAAGTAAGTTCTCATTCTTTTATTTTCAGAACAGCAATGAAATCGAGTGTTTAAGATCAAAATAATGATACTAAAACTCAATAGTTCGAGCTTCAACTGTACATCATACAGTTAATAGCAACGATGCTATGACACATTACAACAGTTAACACTATTTGCTTCCGTTAATTAGCCTCGCTCTGCCTCCAGGTAACATCACAGCACTCAAGAGATACCCTAACTATTTGCAACATCAAATTAATACTTTTCTTCATTCACCAGAACAACATCAGTTATAAGGACTTAAATATGATATTCCTTACAGGTTCGAGCTGGAAAACACCGAAACACATTCATGTACTAGAAGCTAATTTTGTGTGTACGTGAAGATTGTCCAGTGAAGAGCTGCAACAACAGAGATGGAAAAGACTCGCTCACAACCTTCCCTTGTCCCCACAGCAAACATTTGGCACAGGTTTCAAGTATTATCAGTCCAAAACAATGCATTAACTGAAGCGTAACTTCCCAAACAGAACACTGACCTGCTTTTCCTCTGTTAATTACTCTAAAGTCGTAGAAAGGATTTCCAACTGTGAACGCTTTCTCCTGTTCGTGCTGTATCTCAGCTTTCAAACGCTGGACTTGACATTTTGAGCTCAGTGGCGCTGCATGGTTTAGCAACTTCCGTTAAAAATACAGGTTTTCAAAATAACTCCAAGTACTACAGAAGGACTGAATCACAGAAGATGACTACCTTATCAGCTTTTATCTATTATTATTTCTTAATTACAATTGGTGATAGTGTGTGCTCTGGATCCAGGAGAGTTTGCTCACACTTCGTAAGTTCTGACTACCACCAGACCATTTCTTACCTTCAAGCCCTCAATACCCAGCTTCTTAGAGCTTGAACCTATGCCTACATTTACTATAAATGCAGCAGGAGGAAGAATGTAGCTCTTGTATAAAACAAAAAACCTGAAACTGCTAAATACCCATTTCATTTAACCATACAACAAGCTTATTCCTCTGTTTCAAAGACAAACGTGGAACTGTAATGATGCCCACCATTTGAATACTCTAATATAGACAGACCGCTTAACAATGGACAGACAAGCACGTATTTGAGGCAGGACTTGAAAAAAACCCCATAACCAGTATTTTCTTCAGTTCCTTAGAGCTACTCCTTAGCAAGTGACTCAAGTCCTCAGAGTGACTCAACTCAGAGACGAAGAGGCAGGACACGGATGACGTTCTCCAGCCCTGTTACGGTACAGGTTTCCACAGCAGAGTGGAAAGGGCAGGTACAAACAGTTACACACACAGCCTGAAGCAGGAGTAATCTTTTCCTACTCCTGGTGAGAGGGTGCTCTTGACACTTTACAAAGGAGGAGGGCAATTAAGTTTAGATCACATAACTTACAAAAAGTTGGTCGGAAATGCACAATCCTTGCAAAAGCTCTGGTAATTCTGTCAATGGGACGTCAGGAACAAGTGAGTGATACATACTTCGACTCGTAAACTATTAGCTCTATAGAGAAACTGGCACAACTTGGGAGATTTCTTCATTCTGAAGTACAGATGCCACGCACCTTTAGCCCCTAGATTTCTGTCGATACGTGTGTTTGCTCCTTGGATATACAACACCCAACCAAGGGATTGAGTTACACCATAGAAACCAGGAATTAACGCATGGAATGAACATCGGACCATACCTAATTTTTCTGCTCTCTACAGAGGCACAAAAAAAAAAAAAAAAAAAAAAAAAAAAGGTCCCTCTGTGACCAGAGCCAGCAGACCAGTGGCACTGCTTCCAAAGAGCCTACTTTAATGGCTAAAGGCATAATTAATCTACATGAACTCTTCAATAAGTTCAGGCTTGTAACAACGAGAGGACAGAAGTTGCACATCCCAACTCCAAAAACAGTTTAAGGTTTTGATCAGACAAAGATCTATTGTAAGCAAAGACTAAACACAAAGACTTTCCCACTCCACAAAAACTCCTTCCCACCAGGTTCTTCTGTGCTTAGTCTTTCCTGGATCTGCCCCTTAAGCCCCTACTCACAGTGTCCCAGCTCCAGCTGAGCGAGGCACCAGCCCGGCTCACAATCAGATGCTGAATTCAAGACACCTCAAATAGAGATTAGCCTTAGGGTTCCCTTATGCTACAGGGAGTAGGGTATTAGACCAAAGAGTCTGCCATTTAAAAACTCTAAATGGGGTGGGGGGGAAGATAGAAGCCTTAGATTTGCATAGTTGGTCGATATATCCTTTTTTTTTTTTCCCCCTGTTTCCTAATCAGCTGGATTTAGACAAGCTAGTTATCTAGTCCACAGAGAGGCAGCCATTACTTCCAGCCCTTAGAGAAAGTTAGGTACTGTAAACATGGTTATCTGATGTGTAAATAGTTTAAGCTCTTAGATTAAACAGTCCAAACCATCTTTTTAGGATCCAATATTTACTTAAAAAAAAAAAGATACTGCAGAGCTTATGTCTGAGACCTTGAGTAGGAAGTCTCACCCCCAGAAGGTTGCCTGCAGAATATTTCAGCTTTTACATCCGCTTCTCACTAGAGAGACATTAAAGGCAACTGGACTCCTATTTCTGCACAGGAAATCTGATGAACTTTAAGCCATTCTTACACTCCCACATCCTCCCATTTAGGTCTGCATTGAGCGAGCACAAGATCTTTGTTCAAAGCATACTTGCAGATGCCATCTTCTCCAGAGGCATTTTTCCTACATTCAATGTGCATATTACAACCTCAGTCAAAACAGGAGTGCAACATTTTTTCTATATTACCCTGTATTTGGAGTAACAAAGGAACCATTTAAGACCAAGTCTTATATTTTTCTGCTTTAGTGAAATAACAAACACCAACATTCAAATAGTCACATACATGTTCTAGAGACTGCAACAAGGGAGCGAGTTCAGCCTCTACAAATCAAACTTTACCCAGGAACAGCAGTCAAGTAGAAAAAACCCTAATTTTATTTACAGACTTGTCACACTCCACAGCTTTGTTGCTACTGTAAGAGTAGAAAGACTTACTTGGAAGACAGATTCTGCAGTACCGTTTTCCAAAATACATACATGATGCACGGTATTACATGAAGTCCACATAATAATATAAAATTCACATTGCAGAATCACGCCCAGCATAATTCCAGTAGACAAAGCTGCTGTATGCAAGTAAAACTCCAACAAGAGCCATGCGTACGTAGCAGCTTCCCTTAATGTACTCACCATTACATTTGCAAGGGGACGCAAGCATGTGCAGAGCATCTTCAGTACAAGCACTGCACCCACCTGCAGGCATTGAGACAAAGTCCTACATAAAGTAGTAGGACCAATCATGGAATTGTTCAGGTTGGAAGGGACCTTAAAGATCATCTAGTTCCAACCCCCTGCCATGGGCAGGGACACCTCCCACTAGACCAGGCTGCTCAAAGCCCCATCCAGCCTGACCTTGAACACTTCCAGGAATGGGGCATCCACAGCTTCTCTGGGCAACATGTTCCAGTGTCTTACCACCCTCATCATAAAAAATTTCTTCCTAACATCTCATCTAAATCTCTCCTCTTTCAGTTTAAAACTGTTACCCCTCATCCCATCACTACACTCCCTGATAAAGAGTCCCTCCCCATCTTTCCCGTAGGCCCCCTTTAGGTACTAGAAGGCCACTGTAAGGTCTCCTCGGAGCCTTCTCTTCCCCAGGCTGAACAATCCCAACTCTCTCAGCCTGTCCTCACAGCAGAGGGGCTCCAGCCCTATGGAGTAATATCCAAGAGTAATAGAATAACAGTCATAAATGGTCCTAATAAGTGTAACCAGACTTGAAATTAAGGTGTCTGATTTCTGCAATCTTCAAATTTAGATCAGGGACTCCATCAGCAAAGTGCTTTCAAGCCACGTGACGAGAGAGTTGCTCTACAGGTGGAGCATGCTTTAGTCTGCTCCTTCATGAGAAACCCACAGGGCCCTTACCACACCATGCAACCAGAGCAAAGGCAGTGCCACATATGAGGTCCAACAAAATGATGCGTAGAGACACCCGAGCTCTTCAGAAACGCAGCATCTGGAAAAGCATTACATGAATTGTGTAACAGAAGCGCCCCCCACCCCCCAATCATCAAGCTCCTCCATCTTGGCAAGACGTATAAAGCGCAGTGTGTGCACATGCACCATAGATACCTGCCTTCTAGGAAGAAGCTGGATCTATCACGTGGTGTCATAGTAGTCATCTGCTCAAGGACTATGATTCAGCGCCTACAGGGCGTGTTGGATTTAGCACAGATGCACAGATTAACTGTACACCGCATACGTGTCTGGCTGCTGACAGGAAAAGGCTATACACACACACGCACACAAGAGCACTCAGAGATGTTAAATCATCTGCTACAACAGGACTGATTAAAGCCTTCTTGGCCTCAGATTCACCCAGTGCAACTCCAGAAGTCTTTGTACCACCTCCGTTGTGAGGAGTCTCGGAGTCAGTGAAGGTAGTTAACTTCCAGGACAGACAGGGTTTAGTTCGAGGCTCGTCATGCCTAGCGTGGGCTAGAGCAAACGTTACCTACTATGGAGTTATTTGCATTGCCATTCATGAACGTACGCAATTTACCAGGGACATCTCATGTAGCAAAGACACTGACAAAGAACTGGAGGATTTATGGGTGTTCTTATAGCAGAACCTCCTCTCGCAGGAACTTTCCACCACAGCAGACATTTGCCAGCAACCTCTGAATATTGGAATACGACAAAAACAAGACATAGAAAGTGAGACTGCTTACCGAATGTTAAATCTCATTAATAAAGATGCACTTGTCACTGTGGCTAAACCAGAAAATTGCTTTTGCCTTACGGCACTGTCATGAGCATCACAGAAAGCATAATAAAACAGGCAAGCCAATTTCATAAAGAGCAATGCAAAACCCCTCTGGCTGATCAAGAGGCTTCCAGGCGCTTTTTTTTGTCTTTCAATAAAAATTAATCTGGCTTTCAAAGATTTAATAACAAAACAAACATTAACTTATGCAACGTCTTATGACCCAAATTAGAAATGGGTGTTGGCCTTCTGGGTCTCCACCTCCCATATTTTTCTGGAAATTCAGTTATTTGCTTAAAAATACAGATACCAGCAAAAACAGTATTTAGAAAAACCTCAGCAATGACTGAGATCTACCAGATGGGAAAGAACGGAAGGTTTTCACTTGGACACACTTTCAGACACCGACCGCATCATTGCGGAGAAACTAAAGGAGTTTCACAGGGAATTACTAACCTTGCTCCTGATCTTATAACCACGTTTTATTAGGAGTTATGCCACCACAGAAACTCAGTCTAATGTTGCAGTAACTGGAGAAACACGCATTTGATCCCTGTTTTTAACTACAGACTTCCTATTTGCTTTCAGGTAATTAACACTGCTGTACCTCAATTTCTTATCTGTAATGAGACAAAACACACAACACTAAGCACGGCAGGACTTTAGCCAGGTGTGTAGTCTTTGATTCTGCTCCAGTAAGAGTCGGTAAGGGTTGCATGGGATCAATCTTGAAGGAGATAAGCCTGGATGAGTCTGTTTAGCGACCCTCCCAGCAGTGGGTGAGGATACACTGGGCGAAGCACGCATGCAGAACATCTCCAAAGTGTCTGCACTACTTCACATTACGAACAGAGGTTGCTGAAGCAGTGCAGACTCCAAAAATCAGATACATCATTCCTATCTGGCAAAGGTATTCACGTTAAACTCCCATGCCTCAACCCGAAAAATAATGGATGTTACTGTTTTACTGCTGAAAACTTAAGCTTCTTAATGTCTTACTATCTGTAAGGTCTAACTAATCATTTGAGATAGTTTGGTCTAATCCCAGACATAACAAACAGTAACTTCACTTCAACATGTGGATTTTAATTCTACTCAGAAAATCCTTTATTAGGACTATTTTGAATCAAGAAACATGATGCAGATGTCCCAAATTTCTCATCAAGTCATCCCTTCACAGAAGTTACAACTAAACATAATGAAAAGATACACACATTAAACATAACGTGCTTGAGAAAAAAAGAACAAGTTTCATCCGGGTCAACCAACTGCAACACTGCTTATAGAGGGATTATAATAGAGGAGCACCATAAGACATAATGTAGTTACGTGCTCATTAAAAAACAAAAGTGAACTTACATTAGGACAACCTTCCAAGATGAAAAATGAGTCTAAGAGTACAATTTTCATTCTGTAGGCATACTTAAATAAAACCTGTAGACCTGCTCTCATAGTACGCCTTAGATTTAAAGATAAATTTGTGGTCTTGATGATGACGTAGAGCTAGACCCAAGCCATTAACGGGACCCACAAATTCTATCCTGTCTAATATACCAAGAGTCTTAAAAGTAAACCATCGCTGAAAGGGTACAACCAGCTTCTTGGTTTGTTGGTCAGCCAGAGTCTTCTCCAAGATCACGAACACCACGCTTGTGACACAACTGAGAACACAGACAGTAACAGGGAAGTTACTGAGCAATTCATCAAAACACAGAAAACCACTTTTCTCAAGAAGCTAGGCAGGGAAGCAGGGCTAGTTCAGAACGGTGGCCTCTCTCTAACTGTGGGTTCCACGTCACATTCTTAATAGATAGCAGAGACCATTAGCAGCTGCACTTTCTTCGCCAGCTTTGAAACCTGCAAATAAAACATACCATTCCAGTAAGAAGTGGCTTCAAAACTTGTAACTTTAGGGATACAGAACTTTCCCTAGATGGTATCACATCCTCTACTGATACTGGAAAACAGCACCAAACACAAAGAACATCGACAAGAACTAATTCATGTCAGTTTTGAGAAATGCTGTATTTGAAAGGAAGTTTCCCGAGCCTCATTCCCTGCCTTTCCACACATACTAAAGCAACACACGGTAGGAAATTAAACTCTAAGAAAACAATGTCTTCATTACCATAAACGCCTGTACACATACTATCAAAGTCTGATTATCAAAAGGAATTATGAAACAGTATTTTACAGACACTTAGTTTCTGCCATTGTGCGCTCTGCCCATACTAGGCAAGAGCTGCTTCAGCCCTCACTTATGTCAAGATCACTGTTCCAAAAAGGTAGGTTGGGGTAGTGCCAAGCCACTGAAATAGATTTATTTCAGGAAACATAGTTATAACCTTCCTACTAGCAATAAAAGCTACTACCCAAAGCCAGTGACTCTCAACCTCCTTCCAACTGCTGCTATTTCTACTTCACCATAAGCCCATCCTCCTCAGGCCAAAGGCAGGACACTCACACTTCACGTTCCTGCAGACCTTTTGGGCTGGTAAGAGCAGCTGGAGGGCAAAAGGGACCATTCCCCAGCACCCAAACCCCAAACTCAAGTAGAATTAAGTCACATTTAGACAGAAAGACATGGAAGCTCAAAAGGCACACAGGTGAAAAGGAGAAGTGTACTTCAGTCCAGACAGGCAGAAAAAAAGAATAAAAAAGAAAAAAAGAGAAAGACCAGTCCCTTGACAGATATACCTATTCTACACTTCTGAAAGCTTCTGCTGATGAAAAGGTTTTCAGTATAGTCACTGCACTCTGGAGTACCCAGGACTCCCACAAAGCCACCGTACCACACACACAAAAGTGCTCTGGAATTCATGGTTTAAAATAACTTAGTATTTCATACTATCAATTTTATATGCATCAAAGTTCAGTTGCGCGTTACAACTGTGTAAGTAAATAAAATGCTTAAATATGGGACATGTGTTTCACATCTTGTACCACTGTAGACATTTGCAAGGGAAAAAAAAAAAAAGTGAAGCAAAGAACCCTGAACAACTCTCTCTCCACACAAAATTAATGTAAATGTGTTTCTGTCCAGCCTGCTCTGGGTGAACCTGCTTTGGCAGAGAGGGTTGGACCAGATGATCCCCAAAGGTCCCTTCCAACACTTACAATTCTGTGATCATAAGAGTATAGTGTTTTAATCATAACTTATTGCTGCATTTTATCAGAAATCAGAGCTCCCCAAGGTTTTTTTAATAAAATGTTTTGAAAGCTTAAGAATTAACAGTGGTTTTAATGTTATGTTGTGTCACTGTTCATAATTTTGAATCTGTCAACAGCAAATCTCATCTGCCATCAAGTTGCACACTTACCCTGGACAGGCTTCTCTGATGTGCAAGCATCGTTATCAGAAATATTCCAATCAGTAAAGCACTGAGAAGTGTTGCAACACAGTTCAAAGTCCCTACTATAAACATCAATCCCAGCAAGGAAATTTGTAGCTTTCAGTCTTCTCCTCCACTTGCAGCCCTGTGTTGAAGAATAAAAACCTACTTCTAGCCTGTTTACCCCTTAAAAATGCATAACTGCATATTTTATGGAAAAATGAGCACTTGTGAAGTGACTGACCTTTAAGACTTCATTTCTGCTTTCCAAAATTCTAACCAAGTCTACTTTTCTGTATTTACAAAATAGATAGTCAGAGACTAAAATAGACACTATTATAAGGCAGAGAAACCAAAACCTGTCCACGTGCATAGATTTATTTTTTTCCATTTCTGATGCTTGGTTTAGTTAGAAAAGAAATAAGAAAACCCCAACAGTCCTACAGTTATTTGAGGAAAAGACACCAGGCCAAAATAATACAATTCTGGGATAAATCTCTGCATATGGAAGCAAGTCCTTGTCCAAAGCTTCATGGGCAAATTATTCAAATACGAGGTCAACTATGAACTTACATGAGGTGCTAGGGAGAACGAAGAGGTAGCTGCAGCTACCACCCTTGTTTTTATAAACCTCTTAACTCAGAACTATTCAAACCATTAAATTTATATGGCTGTATTATATTAAGGTTAAGCGCAGGCAGGCTTTCAGACTAAAAGGGGAAGTTAAGCGAGACCTAATATCTGCGCCATCAGTCTAGAATAATGTACTTCTGGTTTTAAAGCGTTCTTTAATTTCCACTGTCTCTGTATAGCTGTCCTCACGAAGAAATGCAGAAAAGTATTCTTTATTGGCAGAGAAGTCGTGGCAGTTTGTTCCTTTCCATAGCAGAAAGGAGATAAAAATCAAGGCACGCCATTCCTGGATGCTTTCAACGTTGAGACAGCATACAAACTGCAACAGCAATTTTGTTGTACATATATGAAGCAGCATCTGCAAAGAAAAAGGGTGAATGAAATACCTCCTTGTAGGTGAGGGGAGCATCCCACTATATCCTAAAGTTTATACAAAACTAATGTTAAAAAAACTGTCACAACTGCACAGAATTCAAAGGCAGGCATCAAGGCAATCAATCCCATGTTACTTCTGCATTCATATTGACAGTAAAGACTGCTTGTGACAAAGCTCACAGGATTATATTTATCTCCAAATTTTTATTTAAAGCATTTGCCCTCACAACTCCGATGGGAGGGCAGCCTTTAAAAGGTATTTGCAAGACAGTAAGTGGTTCCTAGCTTAAAGATCCATTCTGTTATCAGACCTGAAAATGCCCGTTTCCCCTCCCCTTCCCAGAAAAGAAAGATCAGTTGGCATGAGTGACCAGCTTTGTTTCCCCTTAGAAGACACCTAAAAGCAGGAAGGATGCTGGAATTTCATAAGACAGGCACAGACAAAGACTGTCAGGTACCCCTTGTAACTTGTCAGTGACAGCAGTTTACCAAAGTTGGATTACTAAGAATTATTGCTGCTTCTTCACAAGCCTGAAACCCTCAGAAGAAAAGCCTTGAGATACACAATTGAAAACTCAAATTGAAAGTGAACATAATGAACTTTAAACGTTGACAAGAATTGATACAAATTTATTTAAGCTTAGAAGGAGCTACTAGGCAGAGGTAGTGGTAGGAGGCAATATCAACCACTTCATCACCTGTCCCCATTATCTCCTGGGGGAGACAGAAGACACATCTTTTATTGCTGTAGAACACAAAAAGGTTAGCTGCAAGAAAGGAAATAAAAAGACCAAAATTATAAAAATTGGAAGTGGGGGGAAAGGCTGTTGTGCCAGGAATACAGAGCCACACTAAAAATGAGAAGAGAATGTAAGTGGTTCCCACAAAGCAGCTGTAGTTGTGGGTTAGGTAGCAGGCTGCCCTCTTACTGGAGTAAAACTTCAACTTCTATGTTACGACAGAGGAGCTCTGCTTGTGAAGGACTTGCAGGATTTAATATTTGTATACACCTACAGCTTTCCTCCATCTAACCATCAAAATTAATCTCAACTTTCTTGTTGGCATGTGAGAGTCACAACTGTGACTTTCATCAACCTTCTCTTATTCTGAAGGTTTTACCATTTTTACAAATAAATGTGCTTCAGAGCAACTCCAATCCCAAGAACACGCAGCCCTCAACTCAAAAAGCAGGACAGCCAGTCAACACATCACTGTCATGTACTCCAACAGATTTCAGCTTTACTTTGCATTCTTATTCAACATTCCCAACTCCTAAGAATAAACAAAGATTTATCCCCCATTTGCCTTGTCCTTTAAAGACTGTGACAGCACCAAGATCGTTACGTACCCAGAAGTTCCCTAGAAAACTCAGTTCTGTCACCAGGAACCCAACGCTCATGCAGCGAGACCATCTCATCTTCTCAGTTTACAGACCAGAGATTTATCAGTGAGTTTTGGGGGGGTTTTGTTTGTTTTTGTTGGTTTCTTTTTTTTTTTAAACCTTCCACCCTATCTTTTACAGAGCTGAGTCTAGTCCTCCTACTTAATGTACCTTCCAGCTGTATCATGGGAAGAAAAATACTGTCCACTCTCATGAGATAATGGTAAATGTAGCCATCTAAAGTCAGATCTAATCAAATGGTGCTTAATGAATACTGAGATACAAAAGAAAAAAAAACAACTGTCAGTGTACAACAGCGATAGCAGCAAAAAGAATGTGCTGGAATATGTAAAATTTTTTTCATTTCCCCAGATACCATTTATAGTGCTACCCCAGTTCTTTTAACAGTAGCTAGCACAATAATCCGCTGTACCCTTGGAACAGCAATCATTTCCTGCTCATCTTTACACACACGCACAAAGAGCTGCTGCTCAGCAGCAGAAATTCTTTTAAGTCGTAGAAAAAGTCATTAACAAATACTTCTTTTTCCAAATTACTGTGTCAATTACATACAGAATTTATGTCAGTTTTATACTAAGATACAGTTTTGGTTTGGGTTTCTTTGTGAATATGAAGCCACTACAAAGATAAGCCTCCCAATTATCTTTCAACAAAACAGTCTGTCAGACCTATTTAGGGATGTTGGTACTTGCTGCAAGTTTGCTTTGAGACAACACGTTAGTAAAACAAGGTCTCCAGTAACGACTACAGTACAGAGACAAGCCACATTTGGGACAGATTTCTGAAAGGATCAGATTTGAAATAGATCTGAACCTGAAAAAATGTGCTGTTTAACTTCTTGGTAGGGTTTAATTTCAACGTGAAACGTAAATTAGTGAAATCCTGGATCTTTAGGATATTCCACTAACGGCCAGCACTACGTATACCTATAGTTTACCAGGCTGCTTTCACATAGCATGAGCGGGCGAGTTAAATGCTAGCTTTCCTAAACAGCCTGTTACTGCCTGCCTTTTGATGCCCTTCATACTAGTAAAAACTGTTCAGAGCATTTAGCTAGGAAAAAATTTAAGTTCATATCCATTTTGCTGTTTGAGTAGGTTCAGCCGGGTGTTTGTGAAACTGCTCCTTCTTTACTAATGCTCAAGGAGGTTAAAAGCTGTGTAAGAGATGCTGTAAGATGCGATTCTAATGGCCTACTCACCCTTAACAGAGCAAGATGGAAACGTGCAATTCAGACCACGAATGCTTAATGCAAAGTCAATGCAAGCCACCAGATCAGAAAAACACCTGTACACAGGTTTCCCCAATCCATCACTCACTGCTCAGTATCACAGAATGGTAAGGGTTGGAAGGGACTTCTAAAGGTCATCTAGTGCAACCCCCTTGCAAAGATCTGGGACATCTTCACCCAGATCAGGCTGCTCAGAGCCCCGTCCAACCTGACTTTGAATGTGATGAGGGACTGGGTACCTACCACCTCTCTTGACAACATGTTCCAGTCTTTCACCACCTCCATCATAAAAGACTTCTTCCTTAGATCTAGTCTG
>VXBO01011167.1:0-11876 GCA_013400135.1 Rhinoptilus africanus | reverse complement strand
CCAGTGTAGGTGAAGATCAAGTATGGAAGCGGAAGGCTCATTCATTTGACTAGTGCTGTAACTTTTTGTTCACTAGGAAGGAACTGAGCTTTTTTTTTTTTTTAATTTATCTTCCTGCAAAATTAAACCCTTTGATTTGTGGAAAATATGTGTAAATAAAACCTCAAGCTGGTGGCATAAGCATGTATTCTCCAATAGTCAGTACGCAGTTCCAGTTTCAGTTCCAGTTTAAGTGATGCTCTAGAGTTTTTATGTATGGGTAAAGTCTTTCATTTCTCAATCAAAAATCATCCTATTCTGGGAGGGATAGAATGTCTAAAGCTCTTGACATTTATACCTGCACATAGATGTTAGTGATTTAATTTATTCAAGCTATATTTTTTAGTTTTGTAATTCAGTCCATTTAAATGCAAGGTTGAAAACCTTTTATTTTTTTGGGAGGGAAGTGTGAATGTGATTTTCATGCATCTGTAGCATGCAACACAGAAATGCTGAATTTATTACTTATGTCCTGTTGTGTGCACCCAATGGAGCCCCACAGCATCCTATGCTTTTCCAAACATACCTCAATCCCTGGTACAGCAGTATTTCCTATAACCTTTTGAATTACATAGTCCTGCCAGGCTGCTGTCATCATTCACAATCCTTTCCCTATCCCTCATGGATATTTGGAACATCCTTTTATACGGTACGCAAATGTGATGTTTCCTTGGTCCTAGTAAAGGTGCTGATTTTGCTGATGGGTAATTTCTGTCAGTGAATTGATGTAAATAAAAAAATGTGCTCTTAATAGAAGTTTTTGAACTAGGGAATTGTGCTTTTATAGCTAAAAGCTTAAATGCTGACTGAAGCAGTAATCAGGAAAACTGATTAATTTCTGACTGCCTACTTTTTTTGAGCATTTTGTAATGATATATCTCTTATGTAGTTTGTATTTATTTGTACTAGTTAAAGACAGATTGGGAAGCTCTGCGCTTTTCAGTAGTGGACTGTGAAAGAGGGAAATGTCAGATTTTAGCAGCAAAGGATAGGCTGTTTCCTCCTCACTTTAACCCCCTAATCATTAGTTTATAGGAATAACTTAGAGTCCTTATGGCTATTATTATTATTCTTTTGTATTGATCTCCATCACTCATTCTGCTAGTTTTCTAGTTTTGGAAAGACGTTTAATATTGAATGATGTAGTTAAAGTAAGATAAGGAAGCAATATGTGGCAGATCTTGATAATGCCTTTAAAAGTATTGCTGAGTTCCTGATAAGTGTCTGTGCTAAGCTCTGATCGTTTACTCTTTCTTCAGTTTTTGTGCCTTAATCGGTTTTTAAATTTATTTGTCTCCCTCTGCTTGGTCACCAGTTTCTATTACAAAGTCTCTTACAGGTTGTTCTAGAAACCAATTGTAATTAGTCATGCTTCTCATGCTTGTATAATTCTTGTAGTTCAAATGCTATGACTTGGAATTTTCTTGAGTTGTGGAGTTTGGTTTCTTAGTGTCATAGTTGCATGTTTGTTAATTTTATGTTTTAATGGACATTTAAACTACTTTTTCAGATACTGAAAGTAGGACTTGGTAGTATAAAAGCCAGAAGGTTATTTAAGTGCCTTTTTGAAAGAGCTATGCAGTTTTGACCACTACACGTCCCTTGAGAGACCTGTTCTTGATCATTTGCATTTTTCAGTTTGTTCTTTGATCTTCAGTCCTTTCAAAACTGTCAGATGAATGCCACCAAATCCTTGTCATTAATCACACTGCTTGAAGCAGCTCCTATATTTTGGATGGACTCCTGTATTTGATAATAAAATGTGTTGAAGAAGTGGGAAACTGTTTTACAGTTCTTGTCAAGACACTAATGATGGTGTGAAATTCAGATAGTAATCTAAATTCTTCTGTGCCTGGAGCTGGTTTTGATTTCCTGATATTTCTGTACAGGACTCATCAGTGTGGCTGTTATCTAAAGGCTATAAATGTACTTAGATGTTCATAGAATAGAGGATTTAATTTAGTTGCCTCCCTCTTCTTCATCACCAGTTTCTATTATAAAGCCTCTTACAGGTCATTCTAGATACAATTTGAAATCTGTTGTATTTAAGTTATACACTCAAAAGCATCATCTGTAGTAATACTTCTCATGTTTACATAATTCTTGTATTTAAAAAGTCAGGAAGATGTACCAGCTGAGGCCTTCTTTAGACAACTAGAAGAATCCTCACATTCCCAGGCCCTGGTCTTCATGGAGGACTTTACCACCCTGGTGTCTGCTGAAGGGACACCATAGTAGGGCACAAGTAATTCAGGAGATTTCTAGAGTTTATTGACAACTTCCTGACACAGATGACTGACTGGCTGATGAGTGAGATGCCGTGCTGGCCCTTGTCCTTGCAAACAAGGAAGAACTGGTTGGGGGATATAGGTTAGGGCAGCCTTGGCTGCAGCAATATGAGATGGTGGAGTTCAGGATCCCGAGAGGAGGGAGCAAGGCAAATAGCAGGATCATAACCATGGACTTAAGGAGAGCAGGCTTTGGCATATTCAGGGGTCTGCTTGGAAGAATCTCTTGAGATGCAGCCTTGGAGAGAAAAGAGATCCAGGAAAGGTGGTGGATTTTTCAAGGATCACCTTCTCCCTGCTCAAAAATGGTTCCCCCTGACATGCAAGAAGTCAAGGAAAGGTAGCAAGAGGTCTGTATGGAGACCTGACAAAACTGAAATGTAAAAAGGAAATATAGAAGTGTAAGCAGGATCAGATGACCCAAGAGCATGCAGGGATGAGGTTAGAGAAGCCACATTCTATCTGGAGCTGTGTTGTGAAAATGTGAAGGGCAACAAGAAGGGTTTCTACAGGTACATCAACAGCAAAAGGAAGACTAAGGAAAATGAGGACCCCCTGTTGATAGGGACCTGGTGACAGAGGGCATGAAAAAGGATGAAGTACTCAATGTTTTCTTCACCTTGGTCTTAACTGGTAAGGCTGGCCTGCAGGAATCCCAGGTGCTGGGGCCAGTGGGAAAGTCTGAAGCAATGAAGATTTACCCTTGGTGGAGGAGGATCATGCTAGAGTACATTTAAAAAACTGGATGTGCACAAGTCCATGGGACCTGGTGAGATGCATCCATGAGTGCTGAGGGAGCTGGCCAATGTTACTGTGAGACTACTCTCAATAATCTTAGAACAATCAAGGTGATTGAGGCACCAGAGAACTGAAAGAAAGCAAATGTTACCCATGTTTCAAGAAGGGCAAGAGGGAAGATCTGGAAAATTAAAGGCCAGTCAACCTTACCTCGATCCCTGGGAAGTTGATGCAACAACTATTCCTGCAAACTACTTCCAAACACACAAAGCACAGGAGTAGTCAGCATAGATTTATGGAGGAGAGATCACGCTTAATAAGCCTGATAACCTTCTACGACTACCAGTGTGGATAAGGGCATGTTCATTTTTTACTTTAATAAGGCTTTCAAAACGATGTTCCATAACATCCTCATAGACAAATCAATGAAGTACAGACTAGATAAGTGGACAATGAGGTGGATCAAAAACTGGCTGAACTGCTGGGCTCGAAGCACCGTGAACAGTGGCATAAAGTGCAGCTGGAAGCCAGTCATCAGTGGTGTACCTTAGCCAGTACTGTTTAGCATCTTTGTTAATGACCTGGATGATGAGACAGAGTGCGCTCTCAGCAAGTTTGCAGACAAAATGGGGAGGAGTGGTTGATACACCAAAACAGTGTACGGCTATTCAGAGGGACCTCAACATGCTGGAGCACTGGGCAGGCAGAAACATCAGTCAGTTCAACAAAGGAAGATGCCAGGTTCTGTACCTGGGGGGTAGATAACCCCATGCAACAGTACAGGCTGGGGGACAACCAGCTGAGAAGCAGGTTGGCAGAAAAGTACCTGGGGGCCCAGGGTTGAACATGAGCCGGCAATGTTCCCTGTGATAAAGAAGGGCAAACAGCATTCTGTGCTTCATTAAAAGTGTTGCGAGGAGGTCAAGGGAGGTGAATCTTCCACTCATGAGTGGAGAGGCGCATCTGGAGTGCTGGGTTCAGTTCTAGGCTCCCCAGCACAAGACAAACATGGACGTACTGAAGTGAGCCCAGCAAAGGGCCATGAAGATTGTTAAGGGATTGGAGCACCTGATATTTGGGGAGAGGCTGAGGGAGCTGGGACTGTTCAGCCTGGGACAGAGAGAGTTCAGGGGGATGTTATCAATGTGTTGATAAGATACCTCATGGAAAAGCGGTGAATAACATGGAGCCAGACTCTTCTCGATGGTGTCCAGTGGCAGGGCAAGAGGCAATAAGCACAAACTGAAATACAAGAAATTCCATTTAGACGAGAAACTGTTTGGTTCTAAGGGTGGTCAAACATTTGGAATATGGGGGATTGTGGAGTCTCCATCCTTGGAGTTATTGAAAATCTGACAGGACGCAGCCCTGCTGTACCTGACCCTGCTCTGAGCAGGGGGATTGGACTAGACAGCCTCCAGAGGTCCCTTCTAACCTTATGTATTTTATGATTTTTTTTTTTTTTCCCATACACAACTCCCTTAAGACAGAAAAACATACTCATGTTGTGTGTATCGTCACAGCTGGTAAGTGCCAGCTATTACAGAATTCTTTTATAGCATTACTTGCTGATTTCAGTAACTTGTCTTTCATATATATTTTACTGCCAGGAAATGCAAATCTGCTTCTTGTCCCACATATATTTCAGAAATGGCAATTTATTGCCTAGATACTTTATCACCCCTTTACTTTTAAGGTTCTTGCATTAATGTATATAGGAAGCTTTATGGGATGTGGTGTTTTTTAAAAATGAGCTTTCACATGTGCTAATTTTACTAATTAAAAATATGTTTTTCACTCTTATTTTTCCTTGGAAAGCCATTAAGAATTCAATAAGTTACTGGGAGCTTGATTTTGTCTGTGTTTCTGCTTTAGAGCTGGTTGTGCAGTGTGAGCATATAAACCACTTTATTACAAAGAATATTCTTACCTTCGTAACTAAATTGCTGCTGACCATCTATTTCCATTGGATCCTTCTGAGTCAATAGCATCTATCACAAGTTTCTTTAATGGGATTTTGATTTAAAGGATCAGCTTTAAATTTTTTAGGTGTGTTAGTGGAAATTGTGATGACCACTTTCTGCCACAGAGGAAAACCAGTGCTTTGAGCCCCTTAAGGGCCACATCCTACCATCCTTACGTATGCAGTCTGGATTGATACGTCATTATAATTTTGTACTTACTGATATAGTAAATATAGTTATTCTTGATTTGTGGAAAAAATAAGATAAGCTAGGTCTCCTAAATGCTTTTCAAAGTAGAGCTATGCCCTAAACGACTACAGAGGGAATTATTGCTTTGGAGACTTGTAGTGTGAACCTTTCTAGTTTCCTCAAATTGATTTCCAGCTAGAGTTTATTCTTGTATGATATGCAATGGAATTCAACTTTCCTTTAATATTAGAAACCCTTTTTCTCCATTAGGTATTAATAAGCAGTGAGGTCTTTCTTACTAAATTTACTTCAAAAGAAGTAGAAAAACATAATGGAAATTTTATGGGAGTGATTGACTGCTTACAGCTTTCCAAGATTGCCTGTCTCACATAATATCCTGGACCCTGAAATAGCACTTGTATAAGAGGTTTTGCATGCTTTGTGAAGGCTAGATACCAAAATTGCCTTCTGAACTAAGAAGTTGAAATCAGCTCAAGAGCTATAGCAAGTCCCAGTCCTTTTTTCCATCTAGTTTCAAAATCTGTGATGAGGAGTAATTCTAAAGGACTTTCTTCCAAGAGGAACTGAGGTCTAGTAAAGGCATTTCTAAGAACCAATATCTTAAGAAGTTGTTTTTGTGTACATGCTTTTTTTATTGTGTTTGTTGTTTATTTTAATTTTTAAACCTAGGATACACTTTTCATCATCATTCAATCTTTGGATGATGTACTGTCAAGTTTTGTGTGACAGATAACATTAATTTCCCTTGGGAGAAGGTACTCACAAAGTCCTGCTGGAAGACTGAATTGAGTTGAGGGGAGTCAGTGAAAGGAAGTCAGATGATCATTACAAGCAGCCATATAAATTTCTAAAATGGTTGCAAAAGCTGTGACCATTGCTTTGAAGCCAGCAAAGAAGTTTCACATGCAGTAAAAGGTACTTTGGAAGAACTGAGTAATTGGCCTAAACATTTTGTTCCTTCAAGGCTTGCGAAGCAAACCTTTTGCTTGGGAATTTGTATGCTGAATGTTAATAATGGTTACTTCAGCAGTTCAAAGGCATTGTGTTTTGTGATCTTAGAGAAGGTTTACCAGAAAAGGAGAAATCTTAGGAACAGGTAGATTTTCATCTTTATCCAGCAGTGCACCTTATTGTAAATGATTCAGTCTTACCATTCATAACAGAGTTGCAGGCATTGTAGTTAAGATTTTACCCTTTTATCATATTTTCATGTTTGAAAACTGTATTGTGTATTCTCCAAAAGAAGAAAAACAGGAGGAAAGTACAACAGATATAGCAGATGAAGTAGTTAGCTTTGCTTAGATAGTGATAGATAACATCTTGTAACGGTAATGTCATGTTATGTTTAAGTCTAAGGCTCAGCTTTGTGGTACTATTCAGGGTAGTTTATCATCAGTAAAACTCTGCAGGTATATTAAATGAAAGTTTAATGAAATAGAAGTTTTATATTTAAACTGTTGTAATGCAGACTGACAGTATAGTACACAACTATTTTTACTACTCTCTTTCTCCAGTTAGAAAGGGCGTGGCTTTGCTGGCTGGATATGTATTCTTTGGGAGTTAACGTACCTGTTTTTCATCCTGGTTGAATAACTGTAGTGGTTGTTCTAAACTATAGCTGCAGTCTAATTGGGGAAGTAGAAAAGTTGGATCATTGGATCCAGTGTTTCCAGTTCATCTACTTCATCTGGTTGCAGAGAGCTTATTTAACCAAAGGTTTGCATATTTGTCAAAGCAAGAATAGGAAGCCCATGGCTCATATTGAGTACTGGCACTTAAAGCTGGAAGCTAAATCTTTTCCAGTTCCGTGAATCTGTGAATAGAATAGTGATGACTGTTTCTTTCACTGACCACATAGAAAGAAATATCTCTGTCATTATGGATACTTCTAATTTTATTTAAAAAGACCATTCCAGTTGGAGATGTTTGACTTACTCATTTCTTTTTGCAAGATGAATTTAAAAAGTCTCTAGTGGTTTGTGTTGGTGGTTTTTGTTTGTTTTTGTTATTGTTCTTTCTTACAGTAAAGGGTGTTTTTGTTTGTTTTGAAATACGACTATTCTGTGTACATGTCAACTCTTCAAGCAAGTAACTGATTGAAGGCAGAAACTAATATAGGAATAGGAATAAAAGGCAAAAGTAAAAACTACAACATGGAATAGCTTTGGGAAATGTGTAAACTTAAGTGTACGTTTACTTCTTTGTAGAATTTAGTACAATTTCTGGATTACTGTTGCTCTTTTACTTTGTGATGACTTTTATAGCTGTATGTACTCTTGGCATGTTGTTATGTGTTAATTGTAATTTACACGGTCTAAAGAGGTTAGTGTGGTGAACTTCAGGGGGCAATTTTTTGCTTTGCTACTGTTAACGTCAAGCTTAAAAATGTTAGATGCAGCTTTCCTTGGGGCCTTTGTAATCTAAAAATCTCACTATTTTTCTTTAAAACTAAAATGGAGAAAATGCATACTTTTAGAGGAGGAGTCAAAAAAAACGGAAAGTATTTTGCAATTTTTGAAAATATTAATTTTGTTAATATGATATTGCTCAATTGTTTGTTTACACTTTTATCTGTGGAATAGGGAGCCTCAGATTTTGAAAAATACTTTCTTTCTCAGTTTAATAAAATATGTTGTCTGAATGGATGAATTGTCTTTGGATTAATTTTGTTATAGAGCAAGTCAGGTAGTTATGCCATATATAATAAAGATTACTGCTAAAGAAAATAAAATATGTAGTCAGTTTGAGTACACAGATATTTTTTTTCTTTTAAAATTTTTTTCTTTTTATTTTTTTCCCAGTTTCTGGGCAACCTGATCTTGGTGTCCCTGCTTGAGCAGGAGGTTGGACAAGATGACATCCAGAGGTCACTTCCCACCTCAACCATTCTGTGATTTTGGGAGAAAAGCAGTGAGATACGCAAAATCATGGATGCATGCGCACATTAGTAGTGCTCTATTCCTTCATTCCCTCTCAAAGGTGTGTGTGTGTTGGGAAGGAAGAGATAAGGGAAAATGAATATATGCCATGTCTTTGGTATTTGTTGCCACAGGCTATCTATCTCATTGATACTAAAAGGCATTGTTAGGTGCAGTGGAGAGTAGTTGCAGTGTTAGCTTGATGGTAATTTTTAGTCCTGTCAAATTTAAAGTGACTTATTTTCTGCTGTTCCTTGTATTGCATACTAAAAATTAAAGCTCTACAGAAATATCTGGCATGAGCAGACCACGTTTTATGGGATTAATACATAAATCATAGGCATGAGGAAAACGATAAGTAGTTGAGCAGGAGAAAGGCAGGTCAGGAAAAAGTAAGATTGTGTGTTGTGCCTTCAGTCTGTGTTGTGCCTGTGTTTGTAAAAGTTTTGGCAAGTGTAACTGTCTTCCTTTTTACTCATCTGTCTTTGTGCTATCCACTGAGTCAGCAGAAGCACTCTTCCATAAGAGGACAGGAATTCCAGTTGTAGTTACTGATTGTGTGTATTTAAACTCATTTTTCCATCTTCTTCCCCAGTCTCTATACATGCGCATGCATATATGCATGCACACCTGTCTAAGGAACCGAGCTGCTGCTTTCTAATTCTGTGATTTAGCCTCGTAATTGGGAGTTGTGAAAGATAGCTGGCAAAACATAGACCTAAAGGAGCAGAACAAAACCAGACTAGAATAAAAAGACATGAAATTTCAAAAAATAACCTTGGATGGGAAAAAGGGCAGTGAAGGATAACTTGTTTGGTTGGTAATCACAGGAAGTTTCGTAGACTGTTCTGTAATCTCTTTGGCCTTCTTTGTCTCCTAGCCTTGTGTCTTTTGGAATTGCTGTGAAAGGAGGAGGTAGGCATTATATAAGTGCTGTGTTTTGTGTTTTTCAAAATAGTCTGCAAATAAAGTGAAAATTTTTAGCACAGTTCTTCAGTGGGAAAGTTTCTCAGCTTTTTGTGTCATGGATTATAGTCCTGCTTCATTTACTCTTTCAATGAAAATAAAATCCAGTATTGATCACCCACAGTTTAATATCTTTATATGACCTGCAGTGTTTTTACTTGAACTCCAGTGATATGCCTTGGTTTTGACATTGTTCTCCTTATAGATTGGCAATGCATCAGTCTTGAAATGTCATAATGAATCTTCTGTTTTCTTTTATTTGTTCTACCCACTTTTATTCTGATTGATAAGTTATACCAGAAGTTATGATAGAAATTTCCAGTGTGATATTTTGAATTTTCCCTATTTCTTGGATAAACCAAAATTGAAGATAGATGACAGACATATTACTTGTGTTCAGCTGAACTATTTCAAGATGTGTGACTGATTTTTGTCCAAGAAATTAGAAATAAAGGGATTACTCAGTCCTTGTCTACGTAAAGGCACTTAAAGCTTTTGATGTAAATTAACAGGAGAAATTAATTTAAAGTGGTTTNTTGAGCAGGAGAAAGGCAGGTCAGGAAAAAGTAAGATTGTGTGTTGTGCCTTCAGTCTGTGTTGTGCCTGTGTTTGTAAAAGTTTTGGCAAGTGTAACTGTCTTCCTTTTTACTCATCTGTCTTTGTGCTATCCACTGAGTCAGCAGAAGCACTCTTCCATAAGAGGACAGGAATTCCAGTTGTAGTTACTGATTGTGTGTATTTAAACTCATTTTTCCATCTTCTTCCCCAGTCTCTATACATGCGCATGCATATATGCATGCACACCTGTCTAAGGAACCGAGCTGCTGCTTTCTAATTCTGTGATTTAGCCTCGTAATTGGGAGTTGTGAAAGATAGCTGGCAAAACATAGACCTAAAGGAGCAGAACAAAACCAGACTAGAATAAAAAGACATGAAATTTCAAAAAATAACCTTGGATGGGAAAAAGGGCAGTGAAGGATAACTTGTTTGGTTGGTAATCACAGGAAGTTTCGTAGACTGTTCTGTAATCTCTTTGGCCTTCTTTGTCTCCTAGCCTTGTGTCTTTTGGAATTGCTGTGAAAGGAGGAGGTAGGCATTATATAAGTGCTGTGTTTTGTGTTTTTCAAAATAGTCTGCAAATAAAGTGAAAATTTTTAGCACAGTTCTTCAGTGGGAAAGTTTCTCAGCTTTTTGTGTCATGGATTATAGTCCTGCTTCATTTACTCTTTCAATGAAAATAAAATCCAGTATTGATCACCCACAGTTTAATATCTTTATATGACCTGCAGTGTTTTTACTTGAACTCCAGTGATATGCCTTGGTTTTGACATTGTTCTCCTTATAGATTGGCAATGCATCAGTCTTGAAATGTCATAATGAATCTTCTGTTTTCTTTTATTTGTTCTACCCACTTTTATTCTGATTGATAAGTTATACCAGAAGTTATGATAGAAATTTCCAGTGTGATATTTTGAATTTTCCCTATTTCTTGGATAAACCAAAATTGAAGATAGATGACAGACATATTACTTGTGTTCAGCTGAACTATTTCAAGATGTGTGACTGATTTTTGTCCAAGAAATTAGAAATAAAGGGATTACTCAGTCCTTGTCTACGTAAAGGCACTTAAAGCTTTTGATGTAAATTAACAGGAGAAATTAATTTAAAGTGGTTTAGTTGAGCTACATTAAACATTTGAGTTGATATTCTCATTCAGAATTAGTAACTTGAATTCAATTAGTTTTATTTTACTGTAAAATTAAGTTGCATTGAATGAACTCTTTAATTTGAAGAAAATTTCCACCTGGTTTGAAGTGGTTAAATCTGTTAAAGAAAAAAATCAGAATAGTGTTTTGGGGAATTTCTATGCATAAGGATATTTTCTTCAAAGTAATGTTCTTCATTGTACTTGCTTTCCACTAACCAGTTTTGTGGTAGTCCTTTCTGCACAAATATTTAGCTGCTGTTTTGCTCCAAATTATTACTTGTACGAGAATGCTTTCGCTGTTAACAGCTATTCCTTATTCCTTTGTATTGCTACTGGGCTAGATGCCTTATATAATTATTCCTGCAGTACCCGGTGGAGGTGAGCTGAGAGTGTTTAACATGGACAGGTCAAACATTAAAAATCCCTAAGCCTTTTTATGCATGGTCATCATAATTTTGAGATTCCATCTGATTGTTATTGATGGAACATTTGTTTATGCTGTGACATTGGTAATTTTGGAAAACTTGAAAGGTGGGAAGTTTAAGCTTGACTGAAGTGATCACAGCCTGTGAGCAGCTTTGCAAACCAATTCCTGCAATTGGCAGGTAGCGTTGGTTTAGATTTGTGATATCTGCAGCCTATCAAAAGTAGGATATAGAAGATGATCAGTAAGGTGAAAGAGACACTGCTTTAGAGAAATGTTTTTCTTGGAACTGCGTCCCTCTTTTCAGCATTGTTTGTGAGCTTAAGAAATTTTTATTGTTTTTGTGCTGCGGACATAGGAGAACCAGCAATAGCAGCAGCAGTTCAGGATGACATAGGACACTTTCCTAGGTAATTGTATGAATACTTCCCCAGACCTACAAAGGGTAGGGAAGCCCAAGGGTAATGAAGAAAGATGACAAGAGCCTGGGACGGCTGGTCCAGGGATCGGGAGTGCAAGTTGTGTTCTCCTCTGTCCCCCCAGCTGTGGGGAATGATGAGGGGGCGAACAAGAGGAGCCAGCAGATCCATGACTGGCCTCGAGCCTGGTGCCACCGGCAGG
>VXBO01011166.1:118461-140615 GCA_013400135.1 Rhinoptilus africanus | reverse complement strand
GGCCGCTGTGACGCCGCTCAGCTGCCTCCGCAGCGGCGGGCCCGGGGCAGCGCGGCTCCGGGGGCCTCTGGCCGCAGCTCTCGCCGNGCCTGTGGCCGCGGCCCTCGCCGAGGGGCCGGTGGCGGCGGCGGGCCCGGGGCCGGGGGACGTGTCCGCAGGGGCCGCCGTGCTGTGGAAATCGCCGTGCGCGGGGCCGGAGTCCCGTGTCCGCGGGGAGCGGGTGGTGCGGTCCCTCCTGCCCGCCGCCTTTCTGCCGGTGGCAGGGTCGGCGGGACCCGGCGTCTGGTGGTGCAGAAACGGAGCTGCTGTTGCGATGCTCCTGCGAAGGCCGTGCCGGGGCCTCGGCCTGCCTGCTGGCCCGCAGGACGCTGAGAACGCGGGTTAACAGCCGCCGCTAATTACGCAGGAGGTTGTCTGTGGGTGGAGGGTTGGTC
Organism: Rhinoptilus africanus; assembly: GCA_013400135.1. Taxonomy (NCBI): domain Eukaryota; kingdom Metazoa; phylum Chordata; class Aves; order Charadriiformes; family Glareolidae; genus Rhinoptilus; species Rhinoptilus africanus. The sequence goes on along the minus strand of VXBO01011166.1, from coordinate 140,181 downwards.
GTTCAGCCCCTCCGTACACCTTACTGCGGGTTCATCACTGACTCGCGCCTCTCTCTGTGGATGCTGCTTTGTGGAGCCTTGAGCCACCCGTTTGATCATGCTCCTCAAGCACAGAGCGCGTTGGCTCCATAGTCCTCTGTTTCCCTTCCTTGCTGAAGTTTTTATCAGTAGTTTGAGCTGTAATCTTGTCACCTTCTCTTCAACTGCAGTATCGCTCTGGGGGTATAGAGGACTCTGGGTGCATTTAATTAATGTGAAGTGCCTAAAATAATCTGCTTAAAAATCTCGGTCTGAGTTTCTGTGTGGACCATAAATATTTACTTGTATTCTCCATCTTTTTTTCATATCAGAAGTCTACTTTCTGTAATCTCATTCCTGTGGCCATCTGCCATTAATTTGGTGTTCCTTTGCAGTCCTTTACTTTTCTTCTCTTTGCTACCTTTCTGTTTGCTGTCTTTGAAGCCTTCTTCTGTACAGCTTTATTCTTTTCTTTTGTGCTTCACCTTGTTACTTGATTATTTCAGTCAGTCTTTGCCACTGAACCCATATTGTCTTCCATTGGGGAAGTTGTTCACAAGGAAGTAGACTGAACAACTAGGAGATACTTGAAAAAAGTCAAAAATTTGTATTAACCATGTATGTGCACCAGCTGTTGTGACCTTTATCCTGATTCATAACCAGTCAGAGCATATAATTGTGCAAGCACAGTAAAAACCTGATCCTTGCCCCAGAGAGTATTCGGCCTAAACGAAAGTGAAATGGCAATATAAATACAAAAAAAGAAACCCAGAGACTTGCTGAATGTTTCTCGTGATTGTCACAGCACATCGCTACTCTGATTGCTTCTTCCTTAGTGGGGAGCAACCTGATGTTTTAGTTTAAATGGCAAACTCTGCAAAGCAGCTGCTTCAGCTCCGGTAGTGCCAAAATACATAATCACGCAGCTTTGTACAAAATCACTTGTGTGGCTGAGCTGTGTGGAAGGTGTCACTGGTAGTGAGGGAGCAGAGGCTCCAGGAGCGGTCTGTAATCAGCTTTCAGGATTGCTCCATGGTCTTAAAAACAAAAAAACAAAACCAAAGTAGTAAGCAAGTGGAAGGCTGGATTCCGGGGAGACCCAGCACTCATTGCTAGCTTGCTTCTTCCCATGGTCGAGTTTCACTGTTGGTAATGTGGTTTGAAAAGGCAGCACACAGGAGGAGGAGGAGGCAGGGACAGGCTGCGAAGGAGGACTTTAGAAACATTGCCCGCCCATGGATGAATGGCATTAGGAAAGCCAAAGTTCAACCAGAGCTGAGACTTGAGGCAGATGTCTAGAGCAATGAGAAGAACTTCTGCTGACACGTTAGTAGTGAGAACAAGAATAAGGACAAATGTTGTATCTTTGCTAAATGGAGACGGTATTTAGTGGTGATGGACATAGATAAGGCAGAGGTACCCGATGCCTTCTTTGCCTCAGTCTTAACCACCAGATTCTCCCAGGCCTTTGTGTCACTTTGGAGTCAATCGTGGAGTTAATCCTCTTGGAAAATATTTCTCCTCAAGTGAAGGAGAAGGCAAGCATGGATTTATGTATGGCAAATCATGCCTGACCAGCCTGATTGCCTTCAGTGGTAAAATGGCCAGGTTTGTAGGCAACAGGAGAGCAGAGTATGTCATTTACCTTGACTTCAGCAACACTTTTGGTTTTGTGTCCTTGTATCCAAGTTAGGATGTTACAGGCTGGAGCGATGGACAGCTTGGTAAGTAAAAAAAAATAATGGTTGGGTGGTCAGGCTCAGAGGGCTGTGATTAATTGGACATACTATACCTGGAGGCTGGTAACAGCTGGAGCACCGCATGGGTCTGTCCTGTAACCTGTCCTGTTTAAAAACGCTATCAGTGACCTGGAGGAAGTGTCACAGTGCACTCTCATAAAGTGTGCAAGTGACAGCAAAGTAGGGGAATCGGCCGCTATACTTGAGGGCAGAGCTGCCACTGAGAGGTTTGAGGAATGGGCCAACAGGGACCTTATGAAATTCCTGCACCTGGAAAGGACGAACCCCTTGCAACACTCAAACGACAGTGCAGGGGACTGGCAGACCGGAGAGCAGCTCCGCTGAAAAGGACCAGGAAGGCTCTCAGTGGGCAGCGAGCTCGACATGAGCCCAGAGCGAGCCCTGGCACAGCAGCATCCTGAGCCATGTTCAGGGGAGCACAGCCAGCAGATCGAGGGCAGTGATTATCATCCCCCTTCTCAGCCCCAGGAGACCACATCTAGGTACTGTGAACAGTTTGTGGCTACCAATACAGGGAAGATGTCGGTCGGTTGAAGGGCCTTCAGCAAAGGACTACCAAGATGGTCAGGGGCTGGAGCACTTGCCCCTGAGGTGAGGGTGCAGGACCGGGGCTTGTTCAGCCTGGAGAAAAGGTGGCTTCCCAGGGGAACCTAACATCAGCTCCCCCATACCTGTGGGGAGGGCGTTGAGAAGATGGAGCCAGGCTCCTTGGTTGCTGCATGGCAGGAGGGTGGTGAACAACAGGCATAAATGGAAATGAGATATTCAAACTGGATATAGGGAAAAACTTTTGCACAAGAAGAATAGTCAGAGCCACAGGTTGCGCAGGGTGGTTGTGGCATCTCCGTGTCTGGAGGTTTTCAAGACTTGGCTGGATGAATCCCTGAGCATCCTGGTCTGGCCTCACAGCTGACCCTGCTTGAGCAGGAGGTGGGGCTGGAGATCTCCTGAGGTCCTTTCCAGCCTGAGCTGTCCTGTGATACTGTAAAGTCCAGGGGAACTGGCACTGAGTGTGCTCAGGAGTCTCCTTCAGCCCAAGAGTTGGAAGTTAACTATTTCTGCTGCTCTCCATTTATGAGCAAAGTGGTGTACATTGCCCAGATTTATGAAAGTTTTTCCTCTTTGCAAAGCTTTGTGATGGTTTTGTTTATGAGTTTGAAGAGAATAGCCACTAACTTGGTGATGCAAATAGTCTTTTGCTTCTAGTCAAAGATGAGAGAACGGCAGATAGTGTATTGTTTAATCAGATAAATGAGGAAGGACTCCTTAATGACTAGATCTGTAAGTTAGAGGTAGATGAAGGAATCTATGTGGCTTCTGTGTTGAATGGGAGGTTAAATGAAAGCTCATTCCTGTTTCACAGAGTTTTCCTGCTGCAAATGAGGGATATTTTTGTACTCCCTGAAGCATCAGTTTCTTCCTGTGAGTTCTCAAAATGTTTCAAAATGTGAATCAGTGTTAGTCAGGTGAAAAGGTATTTTTTGCTTTTTGCTTGTGTGTGTACTATTGTTCTGTGGGGTAGGAAAAGCAGATCAGGGGAATAAAGCAAACTAGTTCCTACTGTACAGAACGCACCTTCAGGAAGATACTGGAAATATTTTTAAGGCAAACTGTGACAGAATATAGCTCATGTAGTAAAGGTGAGAGATTCTTTCTTCATGTTTCGGGACTTGTTTCTTTTCCTTTTGCAGCATCTTCCAGAGCCCATAAGTTCTAGCTGACATGTGCCGCTTTTCAGACAAAGCTTCATAAAAATAAGAAAATGTGACTTGTTGCATTTATATTTTATGATGTATAATAAAATGTATGTATAATAAAATTCAAATGAAATGTATAATAAAATCCTGATAATGTGTTTAATCTCTATTGTTGAAGTGTAAAGAGAGTAAAGCATTATTCTGCTTTATTTTCCAGTGGCGTTGAAACGTATGCTGAACTTCAATGTTCCTCCTGTTAAAAACAGCACAGGAGAACCAGTATGGAAGGTAAGAACTATTTGAACAGGAATGGGGTAATTTTATAGTATCCAAAAAAGTTCAGATTTTCAAATTCTCACTAACTCTAATATCTTCTCTATGTTCTTAACTTGTAGAAAATAATTTTTCCTATGTGTTATGAATATACAGAATTGAATAGCCGAATGGCTAAGTTGAGGTATTGGCTGCTTGAAGACACAATGACTGATTCTTTAGGCAATATTTTAATGAGCAACTAGGACATTTTTGAAATACACTTAGGTCTCATTGATGCCTGTTGGCAGAAACTTACATGATACCTTACAGGTGAACTCACAGAGTCAGAAAAAAGCCCATAGAAAGGGAAGAACTATTGATAGCTTTAAATTAAGGTCACGCTGAGCTCAAGCTACCTTATTGGCTTTAAATGTAAGTAATTTGTGTAAAAATTTTTGCTACTACAAAGCATATATTCTGTCTTTTCATCCATTCTGTTTCTTCTTTTTTTTGTCTAGTTCCTTTATTTCCTCTCTGCTTCTCTTTTTGTTTCCTCCCAAATGCAGTCAGAAAAATTCTGCACTTAAAGTAACAAGTTTCTGACAGTAGATTCCTGTTTGACTGACACTTCTCAGGTGATGGAAATGATGAATTTATTTCCCTTTATCATTAAGTTTATTTTATTTTATTTTATTTTATTCTTTCTGTATTAGTAAGCACAAATGGAAGCCCATGACAAATTAATGTGTTATAAATTGGTAAATGTTTAGCACATTTCAGGTTAGGACAGTAGTTCCTTAAACCTGAATTCCTGTGTCCACTGTATCCTGTATTCTACTGCATCCACTTTTTACACCACTTTGTAAAAAGATGTGTATCTCTTTCAGGTTCTCATTTATGACAGATTTGGCCAAGATATAATCTCACCTTTGCTGTCAGTGAAAGAGCTTAGAGATATGGGGATCACTTTGCATCTGTAAGTTAAAAAAAAAAACAAAACAACAACTTTAATATTTCCTCAAGATCGCAAACAAAACATTGGAAATAATTTGAGGAATGACTACTAGAATAAAGATTATACCCTGACTTGTTTCTAAAATCGTGTGATATTATTCAGAATCAGGGAGTGGAAAGGTCATTCCAAACACTGTTCAGTAGGATTTCTTAATAAGTAGAGGAGGCCCCTGCTCAAAAATAAGAATTATCCAATAGATGTTTCGGAGAATCTGTCTGTACAATTGCCTCTGTATTCATACATCTTAAAATTATTTTGGCACAAACTGTTTCAAGGGGCTGTGCATATTCTCTGCTTGTCTTTTTGCATGTAGATTATAATTGTCTCTTGTCAAAGATATGGAATCTTTTAAGTATTATTTTAAGAGATTTCACCTTTCTCTTTCTCCAGGTTACGTTTAGTTTATTGTCATTCCTTAGCTGTGGTAATAGTCATGGAGGATCTTTGAATATGCATTTATTTTTTTCAAAACCTTATTAACTTTTACTAAGTGAAGGCTAGAAATGGAAACACAGTTTAACATGTTGACATATCAGCAGAAATAGGAGGGAAACATGTAAGCACCTTGGGTGTCTTTGTTTTAATGAGCAGGAAAGTCAAGTTTAATAGTAGGAAGTATGCAGGTTTTTTTGTTATGTCAATAATTAATAACTGGTGTATGAACCTTGTGGATGCACTATTTTACCTTCCTCTGAATGGATGAAACCTATTTTTGAAGATCTGTGAAGCCTTTTGTCAAGCACTGAATAAACTTTGGAGACCTCTATTAATATATTCAGCCAAAAACTATACAAATACAATTGTGCTCTTTTTTTCATGTTTTATTCTTGCTAAAATCTAGTGAAATATAGTGAGAAATTGTAGGAAACTGAATGTGTCTGTATAAATAAATCGCTTCTTTAACTTTTATAGTTTTACACAAATCAGAGGAGGAACACATTAGACATGTATTTTTTGTGCCTTTCAGGCTTTTACATTCAGATCGGGATGCTATTCCAGATGTTCCAGCTGTTTACTTTGTAATGCCAACAGAAGAAAATATTGACAGAATGTGCCAGGTAACTTGCATGCTTAATGTTTCTAATGAGTAGACGCAACAGAGCTAGCGTGTGTGAAATAATCCTGCACTCACCGGCCTGTGACCGTTCTATATCTAGTTCTTGTGTGTGTCTGAACAGCTTTGCTTGCATTTTTTTGTATATTAGCACATATTTGTTGAAAAGAATATTTCCCAACATTTTTACATACCAAACTTCAATTTCCCAGAAAATAGAAGGGTAAACATGTCTTCTGTGTTTCGGAGAGAGAGTTTTGGGATTGAAAAGACAGAGGAGGCAGGGGACACATACCAAAGTATAGGTAATTCCATCTAAACATAAGAAAAAGCTATTTTAATGAGGGTGGACAAATGCTGGAACAGATTGCCTGGGGAGTTTGTGGAGTCTCCATCCTTGGAGATGTTTATAACTCAGCTGGACACAGTCCTGAGCCACCTGCTCTATTTGACTCTCCTTTGAGCTGGGAGGGTCAGATTAGGATAACCTAATTTTTTGACATTCTCTGGGAGAAATTGATGGAAGGTTGACATCTTCACCAAAGGAAGGAAGAAGAGCAAAGGGTACTTTTGGTCAGTGGTAATGTGTGGAGTAGTAGTTGCTATCTGATGGCTTAAATTTCATTTCTGGTTTTTGCAGTTCTGTGTTAGGTTAGTTATATCTAGTTATGTAGTCAAAACACTGCCTGCAGGGCTGTATGAACAGAGAGCTAAGCACTTCCAAAAATTTAGTTTGTGAGTAATTGGAACCTCACATAGTAAAAGAATATTTTTTAATTAGTCAGAAATATATTAGCACTTATTCAGGAAAAAGGTTATGTTTTTACTTCCTTTTAGGATCTTCGAAACCAGCTTTATGAATCTTATTATTTAAACTTTATTTCTGCCATTTCAAGAAGTAAACTGGAAGATATTGCAAATGCTGCCATAGGTGCTAATGCAGTAACTCAAGTGGCTAAGGTAAGAAATTCCCCCAGTCCCTAATGTTAAATATACTACCATTACAGGTGTTCTTGCATTCTTATGTGGCCACTTCAGTGCCATACACAGCTTTTCTGACTGAACTGTGAACAAAATAAATGTTTAGCTAGATTCAGTGTCAGGCATAGATTTACTGGGGGGAAAAAAGCAAATCTCAGTAATGCAGCTTAGTACTATGCTTCAGCTTAGTCAAAGTGCTGCAAGACCTTTGTGCTCAATGATAAAGGGAAATACAGTGGTTTCAGAATATTCCCTATTCCATCAGCTCAGTGAGTACATCCAGTACATATATAATAGGGTGGGGATTTTAGCTCCTAAATACACAAAAAGTATGTTATGAGTGCAGTTGTCACTGTAAATAGGCAGCGTACTGCAGAGGTGGTTGTTTCATACGTACGTACACACTGTTCTTCAGTTCAATCCTCTACCTTTATGATTTAAAGACAGGTAGCAGGTATGTACCTTCTTAATTTTCTTGAATGCCTGTACCAAAACCTGCAAATTATTAACTAATTATTTTCATATGTATGTAAATACATTCACTTTTTCTCACTCCTGTTAGGGGGTACTACTGTCATGAGAGAAAGAAACTTGTGAAATTAAATGAAAAATACTAGTCTTGTTTAAGCCTTAGGTCTTCAGCAGCAGTAAATTAGTGCAACACTGTGAACTAGCTTTCTTAAATCTATTTTTCTGTTGTGATGTCCCATTAACAGATTATGCTATGGAGAGGTTTAATTTTTTTCCTACATGTACAGGTATGCTTTCTTTTAATGGGTGGTTCTGTAAAACGTTCAAAACCAAGTAGCAATAAATCACAGATAGGTTTTTTTTTTCATGCTTCACTCTGGACTGTTCTGACCATTATTCCTTGATTTCTAGGTGTTTGATCAGTATCTTAATTTTATTACTTTAGAAGATGACATGTTTGTATTGTGTAACCAAAACAAAGAACTTGTTTCGTATCGTGGTAAGTAACATTTATATAAAAATCATACTGGAATCTCTAATGTTGAAATTTACTTTTGAAATTGTAGCTAATACCAAGCAATGGTTTTATTTTGCTTTGATCTGCTCAGAATTCAGGATAATCTGTTAGATGTGTAATTTAAAGTCATGAAGGAAGCAGTTCTTAGATGCTGACTTCAGCATCTTTACTACACGGCTATTGTAACATTGAAAAATAATTAACCATTTTCAAATAACAAATTCAGTAAAGCAAAACTGCAGTATCGGCATATATGGATAGTAGGTCTTTTTTATACATGGAATAATAAGTAACCTGGTCTAATGGAAGGTGTCCCTGCCCATGGCAGGGGGGTTGGAATTAGATGATCTTTAAGATCCCTTCCAACCCAAACTGTTCTATGATTCTATTTAATACAGGAAAAAAATTGTATTGTTTGCACATGTAGACAGATACTGTAGGTGACTGCTGTGTTTACACACCACTATTTTGTCATAGTCCCTTCTGCAGTTCTTAAGGAACTGTTTTGCTTCTGTGTGAACGGTCAGTTGGAAAGTTACTTAAGGACTGCAAAGCCAGAAAGATGACTTTAACTGCTAGAGTTTCTTGTGTCTTCTAGACAGTGACCAGTTGGTATCTACTTTTCTTATTCAACATGTGAAAACATGTGGGGGTGTGCAAGGAGAGACAGTTAGGATCAGGGGCTGGAGTAGCGCAGGGAAAAATCTGGGAAAGGGCATCTAGAAAATAAGAAGCGCTGATTGCTTCAGTAAGCACGTGAGCCAAGCATGTCAGCTTCTTAATAAAGTCTGAGAGTTGTAAGTGAAGTCAGACTCATGGAACTCTTATTTTCTTGGGACTTACGTTGGACCTGTTTTGGAACCAAGCAGGGAAACCAAGTGGCCGCCTTAGGTCAGTTACCTCTACAGCTATGGTGCTGATGCAGCTCAAGTAAACACGTATACTCGTTATCATAATTGTCCACATGGTTTTCCTCCCTTCTTTGATCTGACCCATTCAATATGCTAAATCAATAGAGAACTATCACTCTGCCTCTCCCACCCCTCTTACTCAAATGGATAGCTATTACAGAGTGGGTTGTCTTGCTGCCCCTGCTGTAGTTTCCCTCATCAGAATTAGGAATTTTGGAGTTGCAGTGTTTGTTCAGTTGATTCATTACGTAAGAAATACCAGCTCGTTTGTGTGATCTACAAATCCAATGCAAGGGAAGCAGTAGCAGTGTTTAAGTCGGAGGCAAGGTAGCCCTTTTTTAGCAGCAGCTCCTCTGAAAAGCAGAATTATTTTTTTTTACTAAAACCTGCTGTTAATAGTTTTAGTAATAATTGTTTTGTGATGTGTTTGTGTGTATGTAAAGATACTTGATCAGCTCTCATAATATTCCTTCTATCTAACAAGGAGTTTGAATTAAAATGGCTGAAAACACTTTGCACCCATCAGTTTCTGTGTGGTTTGTTTTCCTCTCTTGGGCTGCTGAAATTTGCCACGTGACACGTGGCTTCACGCTATGTTTAACCCAGTCTAGAAGTGGGCTGTTTCCAAAAGTTGATCGAACAGAAATCTAATCTCCTGTAGAGAGTGTTTAGTTTTCCATTAGAGCGCTGAGCCGATCCTTCTTGCTGTGTGAGGTCTAGATCTGACACAGGCAGGCAGTAGGAGTGCAGGGACAAAGAAGTAGTCATCTTTTTTGTCTTTGGAGAGTAACCCTAGCAAGAAACTGCCAGTTTGTGTATAGTTTCATAATCTACATAAGTCAGTGTAAATCTGATGGTGATGAAAGACAGCTGTTCTTCTTCCATCGGCACTGACACATGTGGCTACGCATATAGCTGAATGGGTGAACTTATAACAAAAAAGGCTAATTTTCGGTTTCCTGGTTTCCAGGCTGTATGACTGCATTTACAGAGAGGTAATATCAGGACAAATAAGCATGATAACATTCTTCAATTATGTAAAAGGCTTTCACAGACAGAAAGGAGGTAACACATTCTCTCTGTCCGTGTAGTAACAGTCAAGAGGTGATCTTGAATTGCAACAAGAAGGTTTCTGGTCAGATATTAGGAGCACTTTACAACATTAAAGATGGTGAAATATTAGAATAGATTACCTATAAACAATATGGCATTTTAATGACTGAGAGGCTTTGGGAATTGGTTTAGACACAGGGATAGGTTTAACTCATCTTTGGGCAAGAGGACTGACTAGATAATCCCTCAGGCTCCCTCTGGTTCTCTTTTTCTATGACTGTGTAGAAGAAGGAGTAAATGGGTAATAGTGGTATAAAGTTGATGTTCCTGTCATCCTATTTGATGCTATTTGAATGCTTGTTCATCAAATTTGCACTGATTTTGGAAAACAACAAGAAAATGTAGGAGACCTAAGCTTATTTTTAAGTAATGGATGCATCCCCAATGAGCGTGTTACAGCACAGAGAGGAATATATAGAAAGCATGATAGAACATTTTACTGGAAGATTATTAATGGAGTTTCTCACAGGTTGACCTACGGAGCAGTAATATTGGATATTTGTGTTTATTGCTATGGTACAGAAAAAAAGGAATGTGCTCATAAAATGTGCATGTTACACAAAATTGGAAGGCACTGACAGTATGCAGATTGCTGCAACATCATAAATGAGTACCTTAAACATAGTTACAGAGAGGGAATTAAATTTTAAAAATGAGAAAGGCAAGGGAATAAAAATAAGATTATTTCACCCCTGTAAACTGGGAGACTATTAGTTGGGGATAGTTAAAGAATGATAGCCCTAGTCAATTTCAAAGCTTTGTAATTACAGAAAAATAAATGTTGGGAGCAGTCTGCCTTTCTTGGTGCTGATACTTCAAAAACTTGAACTCAGAATAAAAAAAACTGCTTGGGGGGGCAGCACTTCTATTGCTGCTGTCATCCTAGCAGCCTAGTGAAAAGTTTGACTTACTACATATAGCTGCTGATAGAAATTGATAATATGATCCATTTCTCTAAAGTCGTAGAGAACAAAAGTTGGGAAGAAAAAGCACTTCTAAAGCTAGAGAATGATTATGTCTGTCCATGCATGAATTTGGGGTGTAAGGCTTATTAAAGTTCAGAGCTTTGAAGTTCATTTTTGAAGAAAGAGTATAAGACAAGTAATTATGTGAGAAGTTTTTAAAGGTAAAATAAAATGAAGGAGGATGGGATTTATGACATGAATCCTGAGGTAATGCTTGACTTGAGGCCTGTGATAAAATCAGGTTTGATGTTTCCTGTTGGCTATTATATTCTTGTCAGTGTTAATTATTTAAGAGAAATGTTGCTGCGTGTCTCTTGTTCTGACCTAAATAACTGAGGGAAATCTTTATATCTGTAGTGTTTAGAACTTGGGAATTATCACTAACCTAGAGTCTGACAATGAAATTATTTTTTAAAAAAAGGGAAAAAGAAAAGGAATCTCCATGACAAGAGGTAGGATTTAGAATCTTTAAATATAGAAAACTTCAGACCATAATTCTCTTTAAATTACACAAATAGTTCTTGAGGATTTTATATCTGAAAAATGGTTTCCAAGTGGATGGGTGTTTCTGTTCTGTAAAGTCGTTTTCTAGGAGGTTTTTAGTAATGCAATACTAACACAATCAAGAAGTTACAGTATGCATTGTCAGAGATGATTGGAAAATATTGTGTCATGTTTGACCTTATACAGTGAGCAATAATTAAGTTCTCCCAATTTTTTTGCTCAAAAAAAAGGCGGGGGGAGGAACTAATGGATGTGCTAAGAAGGGTATTTCATGATTCGATCTCTTCTGCAACAAAGGCTGTTGGCCATTAACAGCCATTAGGTGAGAGGAGGATCACTTTCCCAGTATTAAAGTGGCATAAACTTCTTTAACCCTATTCTTAACTCTTTTCCACACTGTTTTAGCCATTAACCGACCAGATATAACGGACACAGAAATGGAAACTATAATGGACACTATTGTTGATAGTCTCTTCTGTTTTTTTGTTACACTTGGTAAGTTTTCAAATTCTAGCATATTTTCCATCTGTTTTCCCTTTAGAAAAGATCCATATTCAATGAGATACCTAGAACTTTAGTGATGTCATATAGCAAATTAAAGGCAGAATTAGATCTGTGACAGAAATCTTAGTAGATGATGGGGTGGGTTAATGATCTTGCTCAAATTATTGCTGTACATCACTGCAAAAGACAGTAAAGGCTGTCCTGCATGCGAATTGAGTCTTGGACTTCAGTATCAATAGGAGAATAATACTGAAATGCAAAGGTTTGGAGTCACTGTTTTTACAAAATCTAGGTTTGCAGTGAAGATCAACAGTGCTTTCAGTTTGGACTTGCAGCTCTCAAAAAAAACCCCAAAACCCTACAGAAAAAGAAGAAAAAACACCCTCGCACAAACCCTGCAAATATCTAACTGAAATAACTCAAGGAATAGGAAGATATATTAAATTTACTTATTGTGAGTTTTCTTGATGCTTAGTTGATACATTTTTCATAGTGGTAACATTTAATCTACATTCTCACTGAAATCAGTCAGTCTGTTATCATTCCTACAAGGGGAGTTGGAGATCTCAAGGGGGCAGTCTGTTCAAGAGACATTGCCTTGGGCATACTTTCAAGTGTTCTTTCAAGTGTTAGTGTGATGCAAATTAAATCTCTTCTACTCAGTCACTTAAACTCTCTGTTATTGGAATTTTCATATTTATATAGATAAGTGAGAAACAGTAGCTAAAGATTTTGAAACCTGAAAGCCAATGGAAAATGTGCTTTTGAAAATAACATTATCCTGCAGTGAGTTATAACTGATATATTGTGGTGGCAGTGGTGGTATAGTACTTATTGTTTTCAGGGGACTTCTAACCTTTTGAAACTAAGTTTTAACGCTTCTGTATGAGGTAGTTTGTGCCCTCCACAGTATGTTAGGTATCTTTCCTGTGTACACTGTAGTTCTCATAAATTCCTGTATGAAGTATTCACTTAACTTTTGTAAAACTTTATTTAGTATTTCCATATTGTGTTTTTTGTTTCATAGATAAAAACTGCAAGAGAGAAATTTAATATATGTTTGTATTGTCCACTTGAAAAATTTCATTTCAGAATGTTACTAAAAAATTGTTTTATGAAAAATACAGTAACTTATAATCTGAAAATTACAATGCAAGCAGAAGTCTCTATCTTTTATTAGGAGCTATTCCTATAATCAGATGCTCAAGAGGAACTGCAGCTGAAATGGTGGCAGTGGTAAGAAACTATTTTCTGAACAAATAACATTGTTTTAAAATTTTCCTAACAGCTAGTTTACTTTTCTCAATACTAGGCAGAGATTTAACGTCATGGTATCCTTTTCCTTATGAAGGAAATAGTACTGGAAGGGAGATATACCAGCTTTCGTTCTGATTTCAGTTCCATGGAATTCATCTGTAGAAATTGTAGTACTATGAAATCAGCTGATGAGAAACTTAAATGTGAATAATCGTTCCTAATCTAAAGGTTTATCAAGATTTTCTGACAGGCATTATAATTACAGCCATTAAGCTCTATCTACACAGTTTAGAAAGTGGCTGTCTGGCCTGGGTTTTTCTGTGTGTCTTAGTAAGAAATATTTAGCTATCTTACTAGGAAACCCCATAAGTACAAGACATTTTTACAATATCAAAGTAAACTGACATTGAACTTGATCATCAAGTAGGGATGAAGTTACTAAACTAAATCACAATTAAAAATCTCTACAGCACTGTCTCTGTTAGGAGTCGCTGTGCTTCATTTCCTCCATCTTCCTGACGTCTGTCTTTGTCAGTGAAGCCTTACTACTGATTAAACCTAAGCATTCTGTGTGTACGCATTCATATTGAAGGTAATCTCAGTTTTGTGAAACACTTAGTGTGGCAGTGTCTGACAGCCCAGTTTGCTGCTTCTGCTGGGGTTCCATCTTGGTGCCTCCTACTGGTATTTTCCATTCGCATGTTTCGGGAGAGGGTGCTAATTGCCTGGGAGGAGATTAGTCGACCTAAAGGAAATATCATCTGTGTAGTCCTGGATATAGATATCAATGTTGGAGGGAGAAAATGGAAGGAAGAGATTTATTTCTTTCCCGTGTGCAGTGGACCTAGGCTTCCTGCAGCTAAGACGTTTATATAAACTACAAAACAGTACAATAAATCTTAAAACGTTGATCATATAAAGAGTTTAGGAAAACCGTTGGTTTGTTAAAAGCTGTTTTGTTTTTTCCCCCCCCTCAGAAATTAGATAAGAAGCTCAGAGAGAATCTAAGAGATGCCAGAAACAGTCTTTTTACAGGTGATACACTTGGAGCTGGCCAGTTCAGGTATGGTGGTAATTGTAACTATGTATTTTTATTTCTCATATTTCAGTTGTGTGAAATATCTCATTAGAGTAAGTCACCACTGTACTGAAAACTGTATTAGAATTTCATTCAAAATTCTACATTAAAAAACTTACATACTCTTAAGGGAGCGTAACCGTTTTGAAAACTTTTGTAGCTAATAAGTATGCAGTCCTAGGACAGTAAAACTAAAAATTATTTAATGAACTGGATAGTTTAGATCAATCTCTAAACCCAGCGAGAACCAAGCTCCTGCAAATACACTCAGTTTACAGGACCGCGTTAAGCAGTTGGATGTCTGAACATACCTGTTAGCAAACTTCAGTCCATTAAAAAGAAAGAAATACTGTTTTCTCACTTGCGAGCGCTGTTACCCGTTGTAGTTATGTCAAAAGCAAGTGTTTCTCAGCTGATCTCTGTATCTACCAGAGGAGGACTGCTTAAGGACTACCACTTGAATTATTAGGCAGTTAAGGACTGTTGAGTCATGACTATTAATCGTTTGGAGGGAAAGAAGGGTGAGAAAAAACATTGTGGGTGCTTGCCTCCCGTGTATACTGTTGCCCCAAGATAGTCCCACAGGCTGCCTTAGGAAAGTGTGTTACAGGAATTTACACTGTGAGTGAACAGGTGAGATGTATCGGGAAGACTGTAGCTGAAGGAAGTAGTTATGATCTCCTAACTGGATATAACATAGTCATCATATTTTTATCTCACATTAAGAGTAGAACTTGGATAAAAGACAGAAAAAACATTAAGGGTGGCAAAATGGAATGAGATTGAAAGATAGTAGGAGAAATAATAGCTGTGAAATACCACTTCCTTCATTTCCCTGGGAACTGAACTGTAACCACTGTTTTTCCTCCAGAGGGGTCGCTTGTTTTGCTGATAGTGTAGCATCATTACCCTCAGAAAAACAAAATTAAAGGAAAGGGAAACGTGGGAGCCTTTAACCAGTTAAATGGCTTCAGATCTTTAGTTTAGCTTCCAGAATCAGGTTACTAAGGCTCTTGAAAATATCTACATGAAATATATACATGAAATACTTTCATATCTACATGAAAATACTTACTACAAGGAAATCCAGAGCATGGAATTAACATGCTTTTACTCTGTTCAAATATGCTTTAATTTAGCCATCACATTTACTGTAGGGTAAATGTGCTTAAGGGAAGTGGTTCCAATAGTGTTCTGTCAATTAACAGCCTTCCTATCTTCAGTGTAAATTTTTCATGTAGCCATAAACCAATACATTTAGGCATCTCTGCATTCTTTTCCTGCAAAATTGAGTGTTAATGGAATTACCACAATGCATCTCAGAAGTCCATAAATTTTTCTTTGTGGACTTCATATACAAGCAAAGAGAAAAATGAAATTAAAAATCCTTGAGAGAGTTATTTTATATTTGAGGGTCATAATGGGGGTTAAGGTTAAATATTACCCACTGAAACAGTTGTTTGGAACTCAACTGTGTATCTGCACAAAGAGGTGTTAGTTAAAACCTACGAGGCTAGTTACTGTTTAGTGTTTTGACTTCTGCTCAATATTTATGCATTGGCAATTTCACTTAGTATTAAATAAAATAACCTTTTTATCATTAATAAGACAGTGATTCATGGAATTTCTGGCAGTGATTAGCCCCAGGTGCTTTGAGGAAGGCTGGAGGAACTCAGTAGTAGGCAGTTTGGCTTTTAATGTGAAATATGCTGTAGAAGAGGGCTGATACCACTCAGGATGGTACTGGGGTTTTCTAAACATGTCTAAAGAAATACTAATACAGTGTCATTTTTTCAGCTTTCAAAGGCCACTATTAGTCCTTGTTGACAGAAACATAGATTTAGCAACTCCTCTACATCATACTTGGACATACCAAGCTTTAGTGCATGATGTTCTGGTAAGAATAAATCTGATTTTGTTACCAAAACTATTTTTTCACTCAGTTTGTTATTAAACTTAATACCAGCTTCTCTCTTAATCCAAAATCTGTTTTGTCTGTTTTATTTGGAAGTTGTTTAGTAAAAAACGACTTTGAAGATTTTCTCTAGACAGTTTGTTTAGCAAATAACTTCTAAAACGGTTAAACAGTTGAAATCTTGATATTAAAAGATAGGTAATTCAGGAATCCTAGCTTTTTCTTCAGTAGTTCATGTTCTTATATGTTCTGTAAACTCCAAACTCCGTTAAGTGCAATTAAGTTTTGAAAAAGAAACACTTTTATTGAGGTTTTTAAACCGATTTTCGTATGTTTGAATTTCTAAAAATACATACTTGTTTTTCTCCACAAGGTGGTGTAGGTGTTCAGTATAGAGATACCAAGTGGTACATGGCCCTGCTGCGAGGAATCTAAAGCAGATTTTTTAAAAATAATATTTTGGAAATTCAGATAGCTTTAAACCACTTGTATTTCCTCAAGTTTGTTTCATAAAAGCAGTAGTAGAAATCTACTTGAAGTAAAGTAAATACTATTTACCTAAGATTTATGCATTTTGCACATAGTTACAGAGTAAATAATGAAAGTATGAGTAAGAGCAATTACTGTCTCAAGGCTTTTTTATACTTTGGAGTCAGTCAAGCAAATCATTTCAGTATCTAGCTTTGAGAAATATTTTGGTTTTATTATTGACACTGTTAGAGGAATGCATAAGTATGCAATATGTGTTTGTGTACAAAGTTGTTTGTGAACTGCATAGTGATACATACAGTGTTGTCCAGAAATTTGCATTGCTATGATGAAAATATTTTAGCACTAATGGAATGTTTTAGGACACCTCTAAATTCTGTTTTATGTAATCCATTCCTTATGAAAAGTCCTTTCCTCTTAAACTTAAGGGTTCTTTTTACAAATAAAAAATTTTTGGCCTGGTTTCTTTAGGAAAGGCATATATGAAAAAAACCACTAACTGCACTGTGTTTTCTCCAA
The DNA here is from genome assembly GCA_013400135.1 of Rhinoptilus africanus. NCBI lineage: Eukaryota > Metazoa > Chordata > Aves > Charadriiformes > Glareolidae > Rhinoptilus > Rhinoptilus africanus. Next base: position 123,158 of record VXBO01011166.1, on the reverse strand, counting down.
TCACTGTTGAACTGGCTAGAGACTTGCAAATAGAAGTACTTTTGAAAATCACTGAAAGAGTAGGGGATGGAAACCCGCATTAGAATTTCGACAGGTGTAAATACTATTGCACAAGGTCTACACTTCAGTTTGCTACCTGCCGACCATTTAATCAGCAAATGCTCACTGGGAAGGTAGTAAACCCATGTGAAGCTCCATGTACTTGCCTCCTACTCAGCTGTCAGGTAGAGAAGGTGGTGTTGGGTGGCCTCAGGCATGTGTTGAGCTAGGACTTTGGTGCATCAAGATGCAGAGGGTTCAAGGATGTAGTGGAAGCTGAGGACAACTGGTACTACAAATATATAGAGGTCTTAGAATAACACTAGAAGAATGATTTGAGGATCCTTGCATCAGGCTTCAGTAGTCTCTCTGGACCAACTTGTTAAATGTTGCATGTTGCATCTAATTGTTGCCCAAGTTGATAGGATTATGAATCTGTATAGTGAAATTGTAACCAAGTGGCCTGTGATTCCATGTCAAGGGTTTAAGTTTAATTTCAAAACCACCTAAGTTATTTAGCTTAAAGGCAAGCATATCAAGTTCTTCATGTACTGAGCATAATATTTCCTGAAATAACCATAGTAGCCTTTTAAAAGGACATAAATCATAACCATGAAAGTGTTATCAAGGTGATGATTATGTAAACTGTACTTTCAAATAAATTGTTTTCCATTTAAGCTCTCAGTTACGGTACCCCAGGAATTCTGTGAGGTGTTGAACTAAATGCTAACCCAGCCACAAAGTTGCGTGCTGCATCCGTTTAGATTATAATGGTGTGTTTCTACACATAAACAGGCTTGTATGAAGAGATTCTCATTTCTCAATAGAAAAACCTTTCAGGAGTACATATGGAAAAATGGGAAGCATGGATAGAAAGCCTTATAAAGACAAAATGGGGAGGTGAAAGGAGGAAGCTAGTTAATGAGTTATTTTGGCAAAACTCCTTGTAAATGCCAAAACCAACTTGGAAACTCAGGTCACTTGTGAGTTAAATTGAGCCAAAACATAGATCTCCATTAAAATTATAGCTGAATTTGCAGTCAAATTATTTTTCCTTTAAGTTTTTATTGAACACATGTACGTGAAAAATACTCTTTTTGCTGAAACATTAAGCATGTCTTATAAGATGAGGTTTGTGCTCATTGACTGCATGTGCTTCCTTTGAGTAGCTGCTTGGTTTTATTTCTATTCTGGCATGGATCATTTATAGTATTTCATTTTAAGTGTGAACTCTGCCAAGGGATAGCTAGAAGCATTTAATTTTTTTTTTTTGACAATTTCACTTAGTGTGATCTAATTCTGTATAATGTAATGAACATAATAAAGTTGAGTTTTATTTCTAGAAAAAAATATTCTAAAAGATTCATGGCAGATTCTGTATAGTTGAAGATTTCAGTCTCTACCATTATTTGCCAAGCAAAGAGCTCCTTTGAAATTGTAAATGTTCTTGAAAAGGGTTAGAATAAAATCAGCAAGTGGAGTACTTGTTAGTCTTTGTTGAAAATCAGAGGGAATATGTATGCTGCAGAAAATACAGAGTTGTCCTTGGCAAAAGAATGGGGGAAAGAACCAGAAGATGTACAGGGAGCGGTGTGCTGACACATTACGTGACCATAACTGTGTCTGTCATCCAGCAGAAAGATACAGTTTCTAGGTTCATCATTCTGTGGAAGAAGAAAAGCTATGTGGAGAAATAGCAGCTTTGGTGCAAACTGTTGCTTTATCATGCACTCACTATTTCACTAACATTTTAAAAAAATAGGGAAAAAGCTGTGAACCATATAGCTAAAATCCTCAGAGTGGATATTTCTGTTGCTGATGTCATGAGCTTCTTTGCAGCTTTGGTGCTTTTGCTGTAGTTTTGTAAGTGAAATTCAGCCTTAGAAACCTTTTCTGTCTTCAACATGGAAACTTTTGCTACTGTAAAGTTTTGGTCAGTTGTTGGATCTCGTTTATTGCTAAGTATTTTATTTTCCATACAGAAACCAATATTCAGAGGTTCAATATCAGAAGATTGCTTGCATGTGAGACAGATGTCTTTGCTTAGCATTTGTTGCTTTCTTTGGTGTTTTTTCGTTGTGTGAGTAATTTTGGAGTTCTTATATTGCTGATGTTATTACCTAGTTAGTTAGTAAACTGTTTCCTGCCCTCTTAGGAAATTCTAATAAATAGCTACGTCAGAAGAGAATTGATTGAGTATAAAAGACAAATTAAATCATTAAAAACTGTGAAAGATTCACATAAGATTCCTCTTTTTTTAGGACTTCCATTTGAATAGAGTTAACTTGGAAGAATCAACAGGAACGGAAAGTTCTCCAGCAGGTGCTAGACCTAAGAAAAAAACCAAGAAATCCTATGATTTAACTGCATCTGATAAATTCTGGCAAAAGCATAAAGGCAGGTAAGTTGTATAGGTATCGAGTTTATATTAATTTAGTCAATATAAATTATAAGTATTTGTATTGTGATAGTTCAATTTTTAAGCTTCTTTGAAAATATTTTTGAAGTTGTGTTTGTTGGGGTTTTTTTAAGGAATGATCATTGTCAATATTCATTGTCCATATTAATTGTATATTAGCTTTTTGTTACAGAGCACAAAATTATTCTTATCAAAAGTATATAAAAATACTGAAAGCAGAGAAGATATCTTAGAAAGCTAAAGTAAACCTACAGTAAGATGTCATTGTTTTCACTGATTTGGGACTGCTGCATCATTAGTGTATTGATGTTTCTGAAAACGTTTTCATGATCATCTTGATCACACAACCTGTCTGGTTGTAGTGTTTCAGTCTGTTGATTTAACTGAGCCTAATGCAGAGTATTGCATTAGTCCTTTTCCAGAGGTAGCTGAGTCCGTTCAGCAAGAACTGGAATCCTACAGAGCCCAAGAAGATGAAGTCAAAAGACTTAAAAGTATCATGGTAAGTTTTATCAACTATATGTGCTTTATGTAAAGCATAACAGGACTTGTAGAGATGCTTAGCCCACTCTGTCACCCCCACCCCCCCCCACCCCCAAAAGTTATCAGCAAGTGCTGAACTTTAGGCATAATAAAATCTTAAAAGTAGGACTAGAAGTACCATATTTCATGAGAAGGTTCAATTTCTTGTGTTTATTGGCATTACATTTATGTAACTTCCATAATAACTGTAGAACACAATCTCGATGTTAATACCATTATGAGAAGATAGGTTATAAATGTAAAATAAATTTGCATGTGTGATTTTTGTATTTATTGTGACTGTTTTTATTCCTCTTTCCAAACCCTTCTCCAAAACCCAGGGTATAGAAGGGGAGGATGAAGGAGCAATAAGTATGCTTTCTGATAATACAGCTAAGCTAACATCAGCTGTCAGGTAAGTAATCAATAACACATTATTGTTTAATTAATTTGGAACCATTTCTAATTCTGTCATTTCACTTTTAATATCCTTGGAAATAAATAGCTTTAAAAGTGGGCTATTCAGCTCAATAATAGATTTTAAATACTTTATAATTCTGATAAAATTTAATGCAATGTCCTAGACAATATTTGCGCATGTAACTTCCATAGCATGTGCGTGTGAGCCCTTTACACATGGCTTTGGAGTGTTTCCTCAGCAAAGCTGAATAACCTGAATGCAGCATAGGTGTGCTTACAGTCTTCCTCCAGAAAAACCCTGCTACCTATCTCTGCATTCCATCCTTAAAAAAATGTAATGAAATCCACTTCCTAAAGCATTTGCTTGCTTTGCACAGTGTGTAATTAATTGCATTTTGATTAATGTAGTTAGTGTAACATCTGTGGGCAAGATCCTAGTCATTAAGAACTCTGCGTGGGAAATTTCCTCTTCTACTTTTGGAGACCTACCCACCGTGGGTGACACCGAAAGTGTGAGATTTAGACTTGTTCCTCATTATAAATCCATTTTTCATTCCACTGGTGCCTTGGAGAAGGGAGATGTTCAGTTTGCTGTCTTTTGCCAAGACCCCATCAGAAGAAAGAAGGGATTATAGTTATCCTAAGGATAGATGAGGTGATATGCTCAGTCTCCTGGGAAATCCAGCATGTGTCTGCATTAGGTAGTTGTCTCTTTGTGAGTTTGAAAAGTTGTTTTGTGTGCTATGCCCTGGTTAGAATTTGATTGGAATTGCAAATGATGTGTGATGGATCAGACAGTTTCAAAACAGCGAGCGGATGTTTCCAAGCTCCCCCTATAAAGTTTTGTAGTTTCGTACTTCTCAGAATGCTGATTTTCAGATTAAGGCAACAAGGTATGAAAGTGACAAGCAGCAAAAGCTTTAAACTGATAGCCAAAAAAAAAAAAAAAAATCAGTCACTAAAGGCTCTATCTGACTGTTTTCTGTAATCTGGCATCATTAAGAAGTCTTATCCCCCTTCAGAGAAGTGTATAACACCATAAACTCTCCTATTGCAATGTTTTGGCTTTAATCTTTAGGATTATGCTGAGAAGTCAAAATACCATTAAGATCTTCCATTTAGTCTTTTTGCTGGAAGAATTAAACTAGGCTTTGCTGTTTTGCTGTCCATCATCTGCTGGCAGGAAGAACACATCCTTCAGAGTTCTCTTAGGCTTTACAATTTCTAGAAAACTTTGTTGTATCTATTAGTAATTAAAAACCAGAGGTTCAAACATAGAGGATATCCTGTCTTTTTC
>VXBO01011166.1:102160-118056 GCA_013400135.1 Rhinoptilus africanus | reverse complement strand
GTGCACCTCAGCAGGTTAGTTTGTATTTAATCTCTTCAGCTCTCTTCCAGAACTTCTGGAAAAGAAGAGGCTCATTGATCTTCATACAAATGTTGCAACAGCTGTTTTGGAGCATATAAAGGTATGATTGCTCTCCAACTTCAGTTTTCTCTCACTAGTGTTCCTTACCTGGAGAAATATATTTGAGCAGNNNNAAAAATATATTTGAGCAGATGAAGTGAGATAAGAAAGTGAGCCTTCTCAGTGTTCTACCTTTTACAGAAATCACTGCATAACATTACTTAGTGTTGAAGGGCGAGAGGGAATGAATTTTGAATGCCTCTGCATGGAAACTGAAGTAAACATGTTAATTTTTTTCTTATCAGAATTTACTAGTATACTCTCATGGTTTTTTATGATGGCCACAACCTTTATGGTGGGTTGAAGTGTTTCTAAAATAAGTTTATGATGGAAGTGTTTAATTTGTTTTAGAGATGTGTCATGGCAAGTTATGACTTCAGTCTAAGCAATTTTCTGTTCTGTGTATGTTTATCAGAAGGGTACTATTTACTGTTCACCAACCAAAATACCCAGAGGTGTGGCAATAATGATGCAAGTTATTAAACTGGTCTTTCCAGCAGGGTCAGTGTTAGATGTCTTGTGCATAGTTTAAGCACTTCAGAAGGATGCCTGTCCTCTTTTCTGGTTGTCTGCTGCTCTTGTCTCAGAACTTGCAGTTTCAGTATCAAATAAGGACCATGGTTACTACTAGGATAACTTGTCAGATGGATCTGTTTTCACAGTACAAGAACAGAAATTATAAATGAGGCTTTCGGAAACAATGAAATTCTGGTTTTGAAAGTGATTCAAGGACCAAGTCTCACTGAAAATCAATAGTTAGAAAATTTTATCCCATGCTATTTGTAACTCATGGAAGGCAGTATGTTTCGAAGCTAAATGTAACATTTTAAAAGTGCTTAAGACCTGTCCTCAGTTATTACTGCTACTGATTTTTTAAAAAATAAGTACTATAAATTAACAAAGGATTCATTTTGGATTTTAGTGAATAAATTAATTTTACGTATTTGTAAAGTTGGGGAAAAGATAAATATGTCTTTATGTTTGGCTCATTAGTTTGTATGCTTTTGCAGTATTAGGCACGTTAATTTTCATATCTGGCAATTTAAAAGCAGTACGTTGATACTGTTGAAAAAAAGTAGAAGTTGACGATGTGATATTTGATGCCTTGTCTGTAAATTCACTTTTCTAAGAAAGATACTGAGGCGGTAATGGCAGGCCTACACCAGTAGTATTTTATGTATTATTTGTTGGATGGAAGCCAGGTTTCAGAGCAGGGAGCGGTATGGCAATAACACCAGTTCTGGTCACCAGTGTCCTCTTAGCAATGGACTGGAGTCAGATGCACATGTTCCTTCTCCATTAGGTGATAGTGACACCATTTTCTGTTACCTAGAGGTGGAAGGAATTACTAAGGGTCCCTCCCTCTGCTATAGCACTCTACCAGTGCTTAGGCTCTCTCCTCTGACAAGGAGAGTTCCCGAGGAGGGGTGATCTATTTCGCCAGAAATGATTCTTAATTCTGGTATTGCAAAGTGCTCAGGCTCCTTTACGTTCTTATTGTATAGCTGTCAAAGAAGACTCAGAGACAAATGGGCATGCAGTTTCTTCAACACGTAGATGATACATGCATCTCTATCATCTTTTCTTTTGATTTAGAAAGAATCAGTTCCTTCATCTCCATATATTTAGGGAACTATCCTAAGCTCAAACTAGTGCAGAATTTACCTGTGCTAAAGCCTTTTTACTGAACGAACTTAAAGTTTCTTCCAAGTGCTTTGGCCTGTTCATTTTCTTGCCTGTTTTTACTCTCCAGAGTTACAAAAAGTATCTTTCTATCTCGAGCTGTGGAATTTGAACATGTGGGATGATATGCTCCGTAATGGTTTCCTCAAAAATACTCTCAGAAAGGGCAATATCTTAGCCAATACTTATTAAAGAAATTCTGGTGCCAGCTTGAGGCTGTGGTTAGTGGATTTTATATGCAGTTAAATAATTAAACCAGATTAGGATAAGAGGATTGTTTGGCAAATGCCCAGGTCATCAAGAGCTAGTGAGGCATCATGCTTTTCTTGAGGTTACTGTATTTTCACTTTTAAAATAATACGGAGGCACATTGATACCTTAAAATAGACTGTTTGCTTTGTCCATTATGGTTTTTTAATACAAGTATTTGAATTTGAATGTTTTCTTCACTGCATATATGAGGATCAGTGCAAAGAATGCTACAAGACTTGGTTTAGATATACAAAGTGAATTTAATTTTTCTTGTGGTCATATTTTAGTGTTGAGTTTACATCTGCTTTCCACGTTCTCTTGGATCATTTTCTAAGACACAGCAAGAGGAAACCAGAAATTAATCACATACTCAGGAGTCCTGGCAGTTTTCTGGCATATTTTAAGTGTTTAGTGAAATAATGGAAAGAATGCATCGCTTTTTTCACAAAGTGAACGATCAAGTAGTTATTGTCAGTGCTTAGAACAAATGCATCCTTGTTTTGCATTGATTGTTTTTTCTCTGAAGAAGCTAGTGACTTTATGACCGCCATACCCAACAGATAGCAGATCTGGGGCTAGAATTAGGGATAACTTTCTTGCTGCTTTAGAGTTTCAAGTAATGCTTATCTTGCCATATCGTTCTAATATGAATACCAGGATTACTGAAGTATGTTAAATTATAGGAAGGTGTACACATACACTTTTAGAAAGTGATTAATTGGAGAAGGGGTAAATTAGGTAACATCTTGCTAGAATTCTGTATGTATGAACTTAAGTAGCAGATTTTTATGTGTATTATTGTCTAAGATTACTTACACTTGTTAGGTTTAGGGGGTTTTTTTTAATTCCTACTTAATTTTCTTATCATGTATCTCTGATCTTGAGGCCTGATACTTTGAGTGGCTCCATTTGGGGATTGCCTTCAAGATTATCAAATTCATATTTTATAAAGGAATTCCACTATTTTAACTACTCTGTTTTAAATGAGGTTACATTTTTGTCTTACCATGTGAACAGAAACGCTATGTTTGTGAAAAATATATGCCACAGTGGTCCAGGCTGTTTTCCTGTAGTTATGAACTCGTAATTGAATAACTCTCCAGTAAACAACAGCTTTTTGTGAGTTCAGTTATGGTGACCCTTCCGGCATCATTTTCTACAGTTCAGTTAAAGAGAACTGGCTGTAGCTCCCACTTCCAGCATCCTCCCAGAGTTTCCCTTCCTCTTGATAGGAGCACACCACAATTACCTGACCAGCCTCTCATTCTGGAGGCTGTTATTTCTTGTTGTTTTCTATCCGTATCTTTGAGATATTCTGCCCACTAATTTCTTTAAAAATTTCTTTTCTCTTCTTCTGCATGTTCTCTCTCTGTCTCTAAAAGATTAAAGATCCTCTGTACTGTAAAGACGATGGGGGAGTCTCCAACAAGTCCTTACAAAAATGGCCCTCTAAGAGATGTCAGTGGGTCCTGCTTCCACTTCTCTGCTTAAAAAAGAAGGAATTTTGTGTTCATTTTGGAGTACAGTGCTCAGGTAGAGATTCCCACGCACGTCAGTAATTTTCCCTAAAATAAGTTTTGGCTTACAAACAGCCTGTTTCTAAAGATGCTAAGTTGAAAGCTTTCACAAATATATTAAAAAAAAAAATGCAAAGCAAGCTGAATGTAGTGCTTTAACTGCAGTACAGATCCTGCCCCTGAATTGGCAGCCAGGAAGGTCTCCCAAATGGTGTTGGTGTGGAATAAGATGTCCTATTAAGAAATCAGGAGCAGGAGGCAGAAAGGGAATAACCGCAAATGTAAATGCATCTTGATTTTATTATTGGGTTTTATTACTGTTTTTCTTCAATTTGCTTGCCAGTTTGGCACCTGTAAGAACCTCTTCTTTGCTGTCTTTTTTTATTGAATCTACAGGATTGTTTAGCTCCCATTCCCCAGCTTTTCCTCTTGGCATGTCTGTGAGTTTGCCATTGAGTGAGCAAAATTGCACTTTGTTAAATTAAATGGGACATCTGCTTCTTATCAGCACTTCATAGACAAGTTGGCTCTTCAGGAATTAACTGTCTCATTGATGTGGCATATCTGGGAAATCTGTCAAAAGGTAACTAGTAGTGTTTAAGGCTATTCAGTTATCCATGTGAAATTTGATTAGGTGTCCATCTAATTCCTAGCAAACCAGTATAAGAAAAATACTGCCCTATTTAGCATCTTTATTAGTAACCTTGGTTAGTTATCTAGTGAAGAAGCAGCTAAGTAGACTCACCGTATTAATCCATTTCCTTATTTCATGCTTATGTCGCATCAAGAAGAGAATATTGAAAATTTTTTGTTGCTTCTCACTTCTGATGGCCTTTCAGGACCTGAAATTTTAGGATTTTCAGTTTGGGTTGTTTTTTTTTCCCCAAAGCGTGCTAAATTCACATTTCAAAATAATTGTCCAAATTTTTTTAAGAGAATGAGTGTATATATTCCATTAATGTTTCAGTTTAGGCTCGAAGTAGAGCAAATATATGCAGACAGTGAGTTTTCATTACTGCAGTTAGTCTGTTTAGTTTGGTAGTCTTAGCCAAACAGTCATAAAGTTCCAAGAAGGTTGGGAAAAATTTCTGGTTTGTGCTCCAAGTAAGTTAACAACTGTAAGTCTGTTCTTAGAGTTAAAAGTATCTCATGTATGAATTATATACTTTTATTTAAAATTCGATCTGTTAACAAATATAGTGAATTAGGTTTTTTTTTTTGTTGTACATTACTGCATGCTGTCTGAATAAATGTCTTAAACAGATTACCAGCTAAGATAATAAGGGCATCGCCAAATTCAACAATAATTTATTTAGTTTAATAAGATGCATTTTCCAGATTTAAAGACAGTCCTTTGCTTGTTGGATGCCTTTTGTCTGGGAAAAAATATTTTAAACTTAAGAATATTGAATGTAGCTACATGTAAGGACATACAAATGTAGTAAAAACACAAAAAGCAAGCAAATGCAATGGAAAGACGAGAAAAATTGCGGTAGTTTCTTTGCAATTGTTTTATCTCTCTAGAGAGAATTAAGGAAACTGTAACACAGATAGCCTCCAGGATATACAGGACAGTTGAAGTCACAGAACGTGTCTGACATGGTGGATACCAAATTGCATCTGAAGCCTTAGAAAAAAAAAGGCTGGTAGTTCAGTTCTATTCAGACTTTAAACTAGTGTAACATAAGCACTGATAATCATACTAACTTTTGGCTAAATATAGGATTAATCAAAGGTTTTACAGTAGCCTTGCTAACAAAATTTTTCTGTGACTACTCTTCTAACATGAGCTCAGAATAAATACAGCTTGAAAGAAGCTCTGGGTCTTTTTTTTTGCTGTCACTTCATGCACCTTATATATAGCCATAGTCATTATGACAAACACCAGAAGACATACTTCCACCCCTAAAAGCAGCAACTGGTCATTTTTTGAGCACACTTCATGGTAATTTACTTTATAAGCTGTAAGTAGAAGCTTCCACAAAGGCTTTAAATTAAGTTGCTGTTCTGCAAGTAACTGCTCTTCTCTATGAGTTCAGTAGACGGCAAATAAGAAATAGAAGTGTTATATAAATAATACTGAGAAGGGAGTGGCTACCTGCATCATAAGCTGATTGCCAAAGGCTTTCAGTATTAAAATATTCTTGTGACTTACCTCTTCTTTTATTTTGTATTCTCATCTCCAACTCTTTTTTGATGAACTTCTAATATTCAGAAGGTAAAATATCCTAATACCCTTAGGCTGGAGAAGTACCTTTTTTTTTCCCCATTTTTTCCCCTCTCCCTTTCTTTGGGGGTGTGTGAATTAACTTAAAATTCTGCTTCCTTATTTATGATCACAGGGATATTTTTCATAGGATTCAAAAGCATGTGAGAAACAGACTTAAAAACTTTTTGTGTTTCTGTCTTTACAACCACCACTGTGCTGGGTTAGAGGGTGCCACAGCAGTTTTGCATGCCTCAGCATTTTCAGGCAAAATTTCCTGACTCTTAGCCCAGTAAAAGCCCTGGTGACTCTTGCGTCACTCTGACAATACCATTCTGATCTCCCAATGGGAGTGATGCGGAGCTGAAACACTTCCGAGGCAACAAGAAGGAGATCTGCTCTGCTGGTCTCCTCTCTGAGCCAATTCAGAGCTGAATGTGTCCGAACACTAGGATTTAGTTAGTTACTGGATATTAAGGTTTTGTAAGCTGAGAAGTTGTAACATTTGTTGTGATGCTACATTTTAATGTTCAAACAATCATAATGGTCTGTGATGTAATGTAACTTTTTAAAATAAGTTTTGGAATGCGTTTTTCTGTCTTCAGATTGTAAGTTCATGACATAATAGTCGAGAAGTGCAAAGCTTGGCTGTTTGTGCAGATGCATTGCAATGCAGTCATTAGTTGCATGGCCACGTGATGTCTTCAATAAAGCTTTTGGCTCATTAATTTTGTGCGGTCCCTGGCCATCCTCCCTAAAACAGGATCTTCACAACTTGATCTGTGTGTGTCATTGTATAATGAGACTTCTTTTCCAGTGTTAGCAGGATAATCTAATTGTGAACGGCTCTGTCTTTGGTGTGAATGGATTATCACAAGCCTTTGATTTGAAGTAGGTGTTTCAGTACCAGCCCAAGATGGCAGTTGCCCACTTTTCTCTGGGATGCTGCCTTAATATGTTTAGGAATTTCCCACATTTATCTGCATTGAGTAATGGCCTTTTTGACTGAGACACTTGAATTTCAGCATAAATTTGGCATAATATTCACTTGAACATTATTTCTTCCTCTTGCAGGATAACACTACGTGTGATGGCATGTGGTTTTCAGCTGTGGCAAAACCGTAGTTGAAAACAAAGCTCCTCTTCCAGTTTAATATTTGCATGTCAGACATCCCTTGCTTAACTTGCATTTTCTCTTTTAATATAATTACATAAGCCTCAATTTCCTGAGAGCTAATTAAAGCATATTATAATGCAAGCATTAGTTATTTTCACTGATAACTTATTTAAAAAATAATTTTTACAAAGTCTTGATAACTAAAATGATACACCTTTTTAAAGAGGAAACAAAGATTCTTTTATAGTGTTAAGATGTTAACCCTAACACTTACTCTTAAACAGAGTCGAAAGCTGGATGTGTATTTTGAATATGAGGAAAAAATAATGAGCAAATCCACTCTGGATAAATCTCTTCTGGACATGATTTCTGACCCAGATGGTGAGTACTTTAAATCTGACCTTGGTATAAAAGTTGTTAAGATATACAATAAATCTGTACCTGCTGGGACTTCAGGGTTCGTAAAGAACTTATGTGCAAGCTGTGCAAGACTTGTAAAGGAAAAACCTTTTTATTGATTTTTAGTAGCAGTCTAGAGAGTTTAGTATTTTGGTTGAGTAATATCCAACATATTTGCAACTTTTGCAGCTCCACTAAAATCCTTTCCTAACTCTTTGTTTCTGAAGGTCAAAATATTTTAACTTTTGTGCTTCTCCGGCATTTGTTAGTATAGCATGGAATTGTGTGGTCTGGACAATACTGGTTCTTTAAAATCCTACTGCATGTTTTATAACGCATACAGAATGAAAAAGGGCATTTCATAGAACTTGGTTAGATCAAGGGGTTATGATGCAGGTAGGTCTCTCTTGTGTGAGGAAAAAGATGGGTGGGAAAAGGTGGAGAGAAAGGAAGCAAGATGTAAATTGGCCCATTCACTGAAAGGCTCACCTGAAGTTTCCCATGTGCCGGCACAGCTGTGGCATGTCTGTTTGCAGCATCTAAAAGCAGTGCATCCCAGCCTCTGTTCGCCCGCGGTTCATACATGAGAAAGCTTTATGCACTGGGTGATACTCAGATTCCCTGCCAGCAGCAGTCACTAGGGATCTTTCTGTAAAAGGTTGAGACCAAAATGGGTTCTCAGCTTTTCATAGTATCAGAGCGTCAACTCTCATTTCAACCTCTCACAACCTGAGCTATGTCACAGCCCTCTGACGGATCTCAATATGGTCTGATACCAGTTGGCTGGAACAGAATGCCCTGCAGAGCAAGATTGTAAAGCTTAAGTTATGACCACTGGCCTGCCTGCATATTGGCAAGTATATTGGCAAACCTTGAACATTTAGAGACCCAGGGTTCCTGCTCTTTTCCCAGTATTCTATTTAAGAAAATGTGTTGTTACTGCATGCTGATGTCTGTAGTCTTGTTGCTACATACTGGACATAATGTCTGCTTGGAGTTTGTATAATGATTCATATTTATAGAAAGAGTATATATAAACCCTGCTGACTTTTAAAAAAAAAATCTTTTGTAAGTGTCAGTGTTGTAGAATCAGCAGGCAGTAGAAGAAATAGTACATGGTTGGTAAAAGTCTGAGCTAAAATTCTACAGATCTCATATTGGATCAAGTCTAGAAACTAATAGACTTTCAGAAAATCTCATGTTCAGCATCAAACTGTAATTCAGTACAGTCATTCATTGTTAATATGAAGAATATTTGTATAATCTGTACTTGTATTAAGCAGCAATATAAATGAGTATATAAACTAGCAATATAAACTAGTCATTTTCCATGCTCAGAATTAACTGTTCATGTACTATTTTGATTTCAGCTTTTATGTTTGTGTGAACATATGAAACCAGAAATCATTATGCCTGCTAGTATTTCCTGCTGGATCAATTACTTTTTACCTGAATCCGCATTTTCTATGCATTTTTAGATTGCAGTATAAAAGAAATTATTTTCCAAGCCTGATGCAGCATATCAACTTTCCTGTTATCAAAGTTCCTGGGTTTTATGCAAAAGAAAGATTAGGTTTCCAAGCTAGGGTTTTCAGGTGTTTAGGTGTTCACAGCAGCAAAGTTAGCATTTCATTTGCGTTGCCTAGGTTTAAGGTAAGTTTATATAACAAAAGGATTTAAGTTAAATCAGGGCAGTTATTTCTTGTGAAACTGGCCGGCTTCCTATTGTGTGATTCTCTGAGAAATGCCAGCAGAGAACGTTTGGCAGCAATAAGGCATCGAGTCTTCCAGTGCTTTCGATGGTGAACTCCTTGTTTGCATTATCTGTGGGGATACTTGTCTTGTGGACAATGGTATTTGCAGAGCTCCTCACAAAAGCAGTTGTCTCCACCGCCAAACAGCTTCAGGCTTCAGCCTCCCATTTCTTACTTTGTTGTACTAATCTACCGCTCAGGGCTATTAGCTGCCTCCCAGTTCAGTGGATATTGTTATATCCTGGAGTAGTGATAAAATGGGAATTACTGGTTTTGCTTTGCTCTAGTAGTTAATCAGTAGCCCTAAAGGCTGCCTGCTGGTTTTTGAGTGGAAAATAAAATGGTTCTGTTCTAGGTTTACCAAGTTAAGTTTTCTTCAGAACATTCAGCACTCCGTCTCTCTATGCTGTTACAGACCACAGTCTAGAAAAAAATAATGATTAACATTTTACAGGCAACTGAGCTGGGTCTTATAGCTGTTTATCACAGCTATGATTTACATCAGTAGTATGTCATGAGTAAAGCACTTTTGCCAAACAAAGTGGTTTTCCAAAGATTTAGTAAAGTGTACACAATACAACCACAGATATTTTTTAAATATTTATTCTTTTAGTAGGACAAAACATCACTTACACTCCTGTGAGTACAAACCTTGTAGGAGTTTTGTAGGCATGATAAATAGGCCCAGTGAGGGAAATGCTATTGAGTGACAGCCAGTGTCTGTTGAAACTGAAAGGCAGTCCTCAGCCAAGTAGTGAAACAAGCTATAAACTGGCAAGCTGGAAACCAAGTTTACAAGTCAGTTACACTATGTATTTAGAATAAGTACTTTTTTACCCAAGTGAACTCCCAGTGGATGTCTATTTTGGAAACTGGCTTTTGGTTTAGATAACACAAAGAAGTTTCTTCAGTTCTTGATCTTCTGTCTTACTGGTATTTGGTAAAGGTTAATGTACCAAGTCATAAATGTTCATTATGACAGCACATACTCTTAACTTCTGCCAAGCTAAATATATGCTCGCATATAAACAAAAGTTGCAGATTAGATTAGATGATCCCCTGCTGACATAATCCACATTCCATAGAGGGGGAAAAAAAAACAAAACAAAAAACCAGAAAAAATTATAATTTTTCTTACCCATAAGTACAAAAAAATGTGGTTTTTAAAAATATTGTACTATATCTAAAAGTATCGAGTTTTTTTAAATGAAGTATTGGATTATGAATTTGAAATACTCCATTTGAGAAGTTGTGCTTCTGAAATCTTCATTTGAAACTATGGTCTTTACTAATAGTGATACTCTTCTAGAAAAATGTAGATGGCATTCAAAATCTGCTGTAGTAGGTTGTAGTCTAAGAAACAGGGATGGCCACATCATCATTTTGATCCCACAGGGATGAATTTTGATTGCCACTGATAGTGCTTCCCAAGAATTTGTAGCAGTTTTTTCTCCAACAAATGGTGTGATGAAAGATGATTCAGGAGGTGAAATCCTTCCTGAAGGCAAGTTGGAAGTTCGGGATTGTTTTCCTGACTAAAAGTTCACATTAGTGCTTTTGCAGCCGTCAAGTGTTTCGCTACAGTCACCTCTAGAGCTAAAAAATAATGTCTTGTAGCTTTTAGTTTTATGATTTTTCTTAAGTCTCTTCTTTCGTGGATCACCTCCCTGCTAATTCTTGCACTCCCCGCATAAAATAAGATGTAATGCCACTACCTGACTTTAGTATGTTATTTGAAGAATAAGATTTGCTGCAAGCAAAAGGGGAAGGTGTAAGTAAACTTTCAGAAACAGCGAGCCAGTTTAACCCAACTTTTAATAAAATTGCTAAATGTCTTTCTACTATTTTATACACTGAATGAGGCCATGACTAGAGATAACAATTATTGTCATAACTAAAGGTCTGAGTGTCTGTATATATTATTACTGAAGAGCAATTAACATAGCAGCATAGTTACAACTGTAGTTTTTTAATTTTTTTTTCACGGCAGCGGGAACTCCAGAAGACAAAATGAGATTATTTCTTATCTATTACATAAGTTCAGCTCAGGCACCTTCAGAGGTATGTATGTTCTTTACAGCTTCCAACACCAAATTCTACCACACGTGATTTTTCAGTATCATTTCAACACTAAATAGATATTTCTGCTTCACTTTGAAGCAAAGTATGAAATGCCCAGGAAATATTAAAACTTTAAATAAATTTTGTGGTATTATCAGGGAATCTGCTCACAAAGCTTTAGCCACCAATTCAAAGGATATGAATGACTAGTAAGAAGGAAGATTATCTTTTGAAATACTCAGTTCAGAGTTAGTGCAGGACACATCTTGGCATGTTTTCCATTATTCTGCTCCACTGCTCAATAGAAGAAGATGAAACAAAATGTTAATATGACTCTTTTCACTCTGTCCTTATTCAGGAATAATTGGGTCAGTTGACTAGGAGATGAATAAAGGAGAAATGCTTTTTGTGCCAATACCTGAATAATTCAGGAAACAGTGTCTTAATATTTCTTTTGAACTTATGATGAATAATTTCAAGGAAGATTTTTGTTATACTGCAGAAATAGTATGCGGTAGAAAAAATACATTGGGTTAGGCAAAGAGAAAGTATTCTTATAAATGTCTATTAACTCCTCTTCATTTTTATTCTTTGCTGTTGTAACATTTTACAGAAACCAATATTCTGTCAGGTTTTTTAAAGATGCTGATCTAAAAGACTGTTCCCATGTCTGAAAGTGCAAAGGATTTAATTACACAAATACCATTAAATTTAATGAGAGCTGGTCATAGCAAATTGCATTTTAAGTTATATTTTCATACCTGGTAGGAGATGGCATTAAGACTCATAATTACTTTTTAACTTTGGTTAATGCTATAACTTTACACCGCTTATTTAATATTTAGATAAGAATATCTTGACTTTCCACGTAAAGAGAGTTAAGGGTAATTTCAACCTTTTCCAATTCTCCACTTCATAATTTCAGATTGATTTGGAGCAGTATAAAAAAGCATTGATGGATGCAGGTTGTAATCTTGCTCCTTTGAGCTACATAAAACAGTGGAAGTAAGTAATTTCTTTTTTTCTCCCACGTGAAGCTATAACTGGGTTACAGAACTCAGCATTGTTATCAAAGAATTTTCTGTTACTTCTCATACACCATAAATGATCATTAAATATTCATTCTGGCATAATTTTTTTGCTGTCATTGTTACGGTAATGCATGCAATTCTTATTATAAAGCTAAACTCTGATAGTGCCAGAACACTACTGAACATGACACATAGTGGTGTACTTAATGATACAAGACCGAAACAACTTACTGAATTAAATGAAAAGTCATGCTAGTTCAGTCTCCAAAAAAGGGCCATGATGCCTATCAGTTATTCTCATTGTATCTGGTATCAAAATAAAGTCTTTGTCTTTAAGTATGAAATCTAATTTCTTTCCGTTCCTTAACTCTTGTATTTATAGACAAGAGAGATGCATGTAATAACTGGTTACTTCCTGAAAGAGTTTGCGAAGCAGAAGTTTTCTCACTTTCAGGTGACCAGACTGGAACATTCTACAACATTGTGTGCCATGAGATAAGCATTTGATTTCTATCCCCGCTTTCACAGGGCTTTCACTAAGATGGCTTCAGCTCCAACCAGCTACGGAAACACTACGCCTAAACCTTTGGGGTATGCTTTTGATTAATTTTCTGTAAGCCTGTGGGTTCTTCTAGCTTATTTTAATAGTACTGAAAGTGTGATTAGTGCTATACAAGGCCCAGAATAAAACATTTTCCCTGTTTGCAAAAAGTTTTAAGTTACAGAGCACTCATCTCCCCTTAACAGTGCATAGGACTTACACACAGGGAAATAAAAGGATCTGTGGCTAAATCCGCAAAGTAACTTAATGTAGTGATATCTGCACCATAATAAATGTACAGGCTCTCAAAGGAGAAGAATTCAGCACCAGGAAACGGATCTATGTCAGACATCATTTTGAGCCTTATTTAGTCAATGACAGAAGATAAGAATAGCCCTGGTTCTCTCCAGGGCTTGGAGACTTTTAGGGATGCAAGGACACTCTTTTTCGTTAGGATGTCCTTGGGTGTCTATCTGCTTGTTGAAAGGTGTAGTTGTTTATTTCAAGACATGAAAAGCAAGATAACGACTGTGCTAAGGGTATATCCCGTACAGGATATGGGACTTGGGTCTTTTCCATGCTTAGGAGGATTTGAATCCTCGTTACCAACTTTACTTTCAGGAATGCACTGTCACTGTCATAAGGAAACTGTGGTGCAGTATGGTTAGAGAGAATTCCAGTGCTGTCTCACTTGGAAAAATTACTGGTTGCTTGGTTGGAGACACTTGAGCATCTCTGTTAACTCTGGTGATTAGGATACACACCTGAAAGGAGCACTCAAATCCTTGCATTATTGAAGTTGTAAAATAAACTGTTAAATGGATTGAAGACTCCTATTGATGGGTGAGGATTTAACTGCTAAAATATAGGTGTATTCCCATACACTTGGTTGCCGTGTAGTCGGAAGAATAGATTTAATGACAAATTGAATTACTTGGTACTTAATTCTTATCAACTTCAATGGGAATTGGATGTCAGTGTAAAGCTTAAGAATGCAAATTAGAAGAAGGTGGTCTTACACATCAACTTTATTTTGTTTTTCAGTCTGTTTTCTCGTGTTATGAATACAGGATCACAGTTTGTAATGGAAGGAGTGAAGAACTTAGTACTGAAGCAACAAGTAAGTTTAAAAACCAATATAAAAAAAAAAAGCCTATCACATGAGCATTGTTAACATCTAGAAAAACAACTTTCAGTACCTCTGTCATATCAATAAAATTAGTGGTACAATAACAAAACAAACATCAGCCTCTGCTGGTGAATAGATCTATCACTTTGTAGTTTCCAGTTTTTAGACAAGTAATGAATAATGTTCAGATTTTCTTTGAATGCCTCCATTCATAAGGAATTAGATTCCAGTATGTGTGATTAAGACTGATTACGGCATTATAAAAAGAGCAACTGTGGAATACTCAAAATAGACTAGACCTTCATAAATAAAAAGAGCCTTTCCGTATCTTTACTTAGAACAGCGTGTATTAAATGCATCTGTTCCAGAGTGACTGAAAAGCTGGAAGTGTTCATTCTCTGTTCACTTAGGATTCAAGCCTTTCTAGTTTTTCCACATAGGTAATGTACAGCAACCATGATCTTGAAATGTGCTTGAAAATCAAACTATGTTTATAATGACATGGCAACCTTAAAATATTCACATAACTTTAGAAAATATTTCTGAGCATAACTTGCATGCAAATTTCAATGTAAACCCCCCAAAGTTAAACAGCAACAAAAAACCCCATTGGTTTTATAACTTGTTTTAGCTGAAATTTTGAATTGTGATTCCCAGAAATCTGTTAAAAGATCTTAATTCTGTAATATTTTGACATCAAGACTTCTAAGAAAAAAATGATTTGACACATTATATTATATTTTATTTTTAGTGGAAGACCAGAATTTAATTTAGAAATACAGCATATCATAGAACTGCCTGGGTTGGAAGGGACCTTTCAGATCATCTCGTCCAACCATCAACCTAAGTCTGACAAAAAACATCACTAAACCATATCTCTAAGCACTATGTCTACCCATCTTTTAAATATCTCCAGCGATGGTGGTATACCTCAGCCACTTCCCTGGGCAGCCTGTTCCAGTGCTTAATAACCCTTTCAGTGTAAAAATTTTTCCTAATATCCGGTCTAAACCTCCCCTGGCACAACTTGAGGCCGTGTCCTCTTGCCCTATTCCCCGGTACTTGTGAGAAATCAGAACTAAAAAAAATGAAATCTCACTCTAATTAAATGTGCATCTTTTTGACATAGCAATCTTATCATTGCTGTTGTTTGTGTCGTCATCCTGTTATACATATCATTTATGCATGAAAAGTATCAACTATCACATAAATATTAAAAAAAATTGTTTCTGTGGCTTTTTTAGCATAGTCAATGAAATCAATTCTGTGGGAATTTCATTATGATTAGATATGATAAGTTGCATTGCACAGTTACAAGTCGGTGGTATGTCATGATACAGTTGAGGAAACGGTTTTAAATGTGCAGCTTGCCTGTATTTTATATTTATAGAGAGATCTTCAGATAAATTTACTTGTAACAGTAGATAATAATTATATGCAAAATGACACTTCCTATTCTCATATTAAACATTTTGTCATTTCTTTTAATGTGTGTGGCTTTAACAAGTTAGTAGTATTCTTGACAAAATGGCTTGCTTTGGTTTGGGTTCTAAGTGAGTAAGAAGCCACAACACTAATGTTTTCAGAATATTTTTTTTCCTGACTTTTAATTCCTTCTCCGGGTGTTTTGGGGTAGCCAAATAAAATACTGCTGTTCCTCGTGTTTAAACTTGGTATAGGTCTGTGGTATTTCTATTAAAGTTAACTTTGTATTTCTCATTCAGTCATTCAGAAAACATTGTTTTCTTATACTTATTTGTAGATCATCCTTTGGAATGTCCTTTTTTGATATATTCAGTCAACTGGACACATTTCCAATTCTCCCTCAGTTTTTTATAACTAAAGTAGTTTGTTTAATATTTCAGATCTTTTGTCCAAGCTAATGTTTCCCATCATAAATAAGGAAAAGTTGTCTTGAATCTCACCTCAGTTTATTCCTTTCCAGTTCATCCAAACACTTGTTGCCAGGATTGCTTTTTTTACTCATTTCTTTGACAACATTAGTTCTTTTTTTAGAATCACACCTTTAATTCTCATCTTCAGCTTTAGAATTGTTTCCTTAATGTACACAGTATTTTTTAATAAG
>VXBO01011166.1:50071-102153 GCA_013400135.1 Rhinoptilus africanus | reverse complement strand
TGTACACAGTATTTTTTAATAAGAATTAATGCATTATCACGTGTCTTCATGTATTGGTAATATCTAAATACAGCTGTGTTCCTATCTTCACACTTTTTTGTACTTCTAGCTAGATGCTCCTCAGATATTTGCATTTTCTGTACAGAAGGGTAATTTAGGTGATGATAAAAATGCTCAAGCTTTATAAAATATGAGAAGAAAACTGTTTAAAGTAGTATTTCAAATGTTGAGTAAACTATTCCCTAAATAGTAGTGTGCCTGTGAATAACTCTTACGAAGCATTTCAGCATTCCATTAATTTCACATTACGTTTTACAGAATCTACCAGTCACGCGTATATTGGACAACCTTATGGAGATGAAGTCAAACCCTGTGAGTATAACTGCCTTCACGTGGGGAGAGGTGGAACAAGTGAAATCTTGAGGCTGTGATATGTAATATGCCATGGCTATATTTTTTTCAAAATAGTGCAGTTAGATCTAATGCAGTAGCTCAAGAACAGAACCATTTTCATAACTATTTCACAAGATGTTTTTTGCATAAAAATCGTTTCTAAACAATGGCAATTTATTGCATCCGATTGGAGTGCTTCTGAGTTCTTTTGCTATTTTGAGCTTCTGTTATACTTGTGTTATACTGAGTTTCTGTTCTTCTAAATTTCTGGAAGTTAAACTGTGAGCTGAAATTTTCTCTGCATCAAGGTGATTTTTTTTTTCTTAAGAGCACAATTTCAGAACTGAAGTAGTTGGAGGGGTATGTTTCCCTTTAAAGCTTTGATATTTAGAGGAAAATATTTTAGTACCCATGCAATCTTTCAGTTTGCAAGCAGAGTTGGGTTTGTGCCAAGGAAAGTCTTATTTTCCCCTTGTTTCTGTGAAAATTTACTCAGACTTTTGAAATTCCTAAATGTTAACTAGATAAGACATTTGCTAGAATTTACAGCTAAGAGTAGCTCTAAGTCTTTCTTATGTAGTATATAGTCAAAGGAGTCTTTTTTCTTAATAAATTTTGTTCCT
The DNA here is from genome assembly GCA_013400135.1 of Rhinoptilus africanus. NCBI lineage: Eukaryota > Metazoa > Chordata > Aves > Charadriiformes > Glareolidae > Rhinoptilus > Rhinoptilus africanus. Next base: position 101,137 of record VXBO01011166.1, on the reverse strand, counting down.
TCAGAACTCTTACCTAGGACCGTCCTGTGCACAAGCTTGTTCTGAGAAAATCACCTGTTAAAAGTAATTTAGAAAGCTTTGATATGTTTGCCACATCGTATCAGTCTTCCCCGTCAGACAGAGAGATACAAGTGTAATATCTCACACTGGTTACGAGATTCACAACATTGTTCTTAGTCCACTTTCACCTTCAGGTATTGACTAGATGTAACAGGAGATAACGGTAAAATATGAAAATGATCAACATGCAAGTAATCCTGTGTTTTCTTAAACTGTAATTCATAGATAATACATGTCATGATTGTTAGCAGAAAATCTGCTTTCTCTTAACGAACAAAGAAATCGACACCGTTTTCAGTGGCAGGGGATTGTTGTCCCTATTTGCAAGACTTGGAAAAGTTGTACAGGGACAATTTTAGCTAGTCAACCAGTAGAGGTCACTCGGATCACTTAATACAGAAAGCTGAAGTTAAAAACTACAGATAACTTACAAGTAGGTGGAAAATTAAACCATTTTTAAAAAAATAAACGTTAGCTTCCTCAGCCTACAAGTTTAGGAGTTGATTTGGAAAAGTTTACAAGTCATATGGGGTTTTTTTGCTGACTTCGTATTGTCACATTTCACTTAGCAGAAAACAGCCACGATCACTTTGATAATTTGGAGAAAGCGTTGATGTTCTCACATGAAAAAGCAGAGATTGAGCCAGTCTGTCAGCCAAAGGCTTCATGTTTCGGTGCCATGTCAGAGACTGGAATTCATGGCCCAAACCAGGGAGTCCTGCTTTTCAAGTCATAGGAGACAGGACAAGCCCTAAAGCATGATTCTAACCTGTAGGAAAATTGACAGCAACTTTTTGAGTAAGTTTTGGCTAACGGAAGCAAGCCAGGGAGTCACTGTGGAGTATGTTTAGACTTGCTGTGCAGGCTACAGAAGTGAAATTGTATCTGGAAAAAGATAATATGTAGAAATACGCCACTGTGGCTTCTGTTCATCTTCTGGTGTCTGAGGTATAGAAAGCTAATTGTAGAAAGCGAATAGAAAGCTATTGTACTGGAGGCAAAATAAAAAGGCAGGGGGAAAAAAGCTTAAGATGTTAGGTTTTTTACAACACAGTAAAAAACCTCCTTTATAGTTTATTGAATCTTACTAACCACAGTGGTGAGTATATGAAACATACATAGAGGTAAAAGTTGTAATGCAAAATTAGAACAGTTTATTGAGAAGTCAAACAATTATTGCATGTAAATAATTAAATTAATTATTGCATGTAAATAATTAAAATTATTTCTAAATATGAAGTGCAACAATAAAGTAAATACATGAAATGTACAACTTGTGCCACCAACATTTGAAATATTATTGTCAGGTGAAGTTTTAAACCTATTTGGAATGATAAGCTGAGCAAAACTCTGGAGGGCTGTCTGTAAATCATTTTGTGTGTTATTTGTTCCTGCGGCTTCTTTTGTCTCCCAGGGACAGCTACCAGGAAGGACAGATGAGCCTCCACCTGTGCTTTCCAAGTTTTTCATGCACTTCTCAATACTACCATCCTGTAAATTTTTAAAATTGTGTAGATTGTTTAACTGTAGTTAACTTTTTCTTGCAATATTTAGTCAGAGACATTCACTGATGACCTTGAAGTAATCTGTTACTTGGGTTTTTTTAATAGTACCATTTATTGGTCGAAGCAAGTTTTTAAGCAATTGCTTTTCATAAAAAATTCATAATTGTGTTTTCATAAAGGAATGTTCTGTTCCTAAATCTAATAACATAGCTGTTTCATTTTCTTATCACTAAATAGAGATTGAATAAAACCGTACATCTTCCTAACACCAAAAAAAATCATGTTGTCACGCACACACAAATTTTAACCTGTAAATATGAAATATCTAATGTCTATAATTCCAAAAGTTTGAATTTTATTATTGAGTTTCTTAGGGTAGTCACAAATTCAGTTGTGTGTAATGAAACCCCTATGCCGTTGGTTTTATTGGCAGACTAGCTATTTCTTAGAGCAAATAAAATCTAGTAGGGTTGCTTTCCCTGCACCCTCAGGACTGATTTCAGCAAAAATGGTATATTTAAACAACAAAAATAATAAACTAGCTTATCGCATTTCTATTACTTTGCCACTTTGTGTGTGTCTACTTACACACGCCCACAGCAAAAAACCACACCAGTAATACGTTCGGGAGGAAGTGTTTGTAATATTGGGTTTTAACTCTGATTTTAGTTCTGGCATCAGTATGTAATTCATCCTAACAAGCAGGGAAGCTGCAGCTCTTTATCCGAGTTAAATATTTCTCAAATACCTCTTGGTTTTAGTCTAGCAATATCTGTGCATTCATTACTTCAAAGTTACTTTACCACCTTTATGTGTGAGGCTGCCAAAATAATGAATGCTGGCAGACTTTACAGATGCAGTTGGAATTCCTGCTGGAGCATATAAAAGCATTTTACAGAGGTTCAGCATGAAATTAGATCTAAATTAAATTTTTTAAAAAGCCAAACTTGAAGATAAGAGACTTTTTAAATGTAATTACATCAAAGTCCTTAATATCCAATAGATTTATTTTCTGTGTGTGTAACCACCACGTGTATACTAAATATTTTGTAGTATTAGAGATAGTTATGCTTTGTGAGCTCTAATAAATTCCCCAGATAATCTGTCTACTACTCCAGAAGAATTATTTCTGCTCTACAGAATCATCAAAACATTAAGCACCCAGGTGAAACCAGCTGTAGTCCTGCATGCAGTTTCTACACAAACTAAACTTCACAATACCTGGGTGAAAATGTAATATAGAAACAGAAGAAAGCCAAGTACTTGTCAGAAGGAGTTACTAAGAAGTTTTGGTTTTCATCCGTAATAATTGGCAAAAATCCTGCTTGTTGCCAAGAAAAATATTGGAAGTGCTTCAGTGTTTTGTGTGAAGAAAAAGGTTTTTTTATGTAATTTAGACAGTCAGACTTTTCAAATTCTTGTGGAACTCATTTCTTCTTCAAGAGCTTAATTTTGGTTTAATAGTAGTCATAAATCATGAAATGAAAAGGGTAAGTTACGTAATGGTAGCAGATTTTGATCTCCTGTATTTAGCATTCATTGCCATAGAAGTGTTTGGTTTTTTATATTATTAAATCAATAGCAGATCTCTGTAACCTGGAAAATGTTAGCATTTATAACTAACTATGTGATGTTCCTCTGAAGCTGGTAACACCTTAATTTTTCTTTCTGCCTACCGCCTTTCTGTTGGGATTTATTATGCAACCAGTGTATTTTTTGGAAAGTGTTTAACAGTCAATTTTAGGTGAACCAGAAACAAAAAGCTCCCCAGCACCCTTCATAGCTCTCTCACTGTTGTTTGTTCTGTACCGGTTCAGTTACGTACCAATACTATAAATACTAGCGGACACCGCAGTTTGTTTTGAATGATGTGACTGCTAAGTGGGAAATGACGTTGGTTTGAATCATGTTTAATGTAATAGATACAAGCAGAAATTCATAAGCCAAAATTCCGATCTTTTGAGATAAAAACATACTTTTTAATAGGAGACAGATGACTACCGGTATTTTGACCCCAAGATGCTACGAGGCAGTGACAGGTGAGTTCATTATGAGTTTTGCTTCTTTCCTTGTACCCTGTGAAAAGGCTAACTTAATCTGATTTTATTTTACTTGCTGACTACAAGTAATTAATTTTAATCATTAATTCTAAGTCAAGACAGTTGGTGTTGAAAGAATTCACAACAGGAACTTGGATCAACTGCGTAAATTTTTATAATACTGCAAAAAAAATCTTCGTTCCAGTAACAGAACATACTGCTAACATGTACATCGGTTCAGTCACAGGAATGTGTACTAATAGTTAGCGATTATATAGGTTAGAATTCTTTATAGTTGTACTGTTGGGTTCCTTGGAAACTTTATGGGGTTTCCCTGTTAAATTAAAAAGTCATCAGGTAGTGCACCAAAATTTATTTTGAAACAGTTTAAATCACTTTTTAATCAGTTTAAATTTGAATACAGCCCTTCTTCAGTAATTTTTTAAAACTTTGCAAAAAAAATTTTTTAAAATGGGTTGCATTTGCTCTTGTATAGGCAGGTGCACATTTTATATTCATGAGCACATGAATGGACAGTTGGATATAGTTTATTTTACCAATAAAAGAGGGGAAGAGGAATTACACTAGATGTTTATAAATTTGTATCTTTTGCTTTATATCTTTGATAGATATATCTTTGTATCTATCAGCGATAACTGAGTCTGATAATCTCACTTCCAATACCCTAGAAACAGAGAAGATACTTAATTTTAACATACCTTCTGAAAATAATTTTCATCTGAGCTGTGGGAAAACAATTAGCCCATTTAATTGCAGCCGTTTAGTGCAGGATGAATATGAATAAAGTAGGTCCAGACTTGGTTTTAATTATTTGCATTAGAAACTGTCCCTATTTCCTCTGTTCTTGAATCATGGAAAGTATTACTACAGACTATATAATTTCAGAGATAAGCAGAAAATTGTGAAAGCATCAAAGAAAAAACTTACCAATATTTTATGTTTCATTTTAATTGCAACTTTCATTGTTTTGTTATGCTTTTAGAGCATTTTTGGAGGATTTTGTGCAAAAGTGTGAAGATTAGTTTTATTAAAGCCAAAGGGTTTTTCCTCATATAAGTGTGCATTTTTACCCACTCCATGTATTTCTTATGTTGCTTTGAACAGTGTGAACATTTGCATTTACAGCAGTTCATAGATGTGCCATTCTGTGTAGCTATAATCATCCTAGGGAAAAACTTTTAATTTCTGGTTTGGGGGTTGTTTACATTTTTAATGTAAACTCAAGTTTTGTTCCTTAAATCTTATTTGAGCATGACAACAAAACTCTAGTGTAGCCGTATAGGGGTTTGTCTAATTCTGCCTTCAAATATTATGTAGATGATCAAAAAAACTGTTTAGCTGGCTTGAAACTTATCACTAGTTTAAAATAACAATATTAAATAGTATAATTAATGGAATTATATTAAAAAGTGAGAAATTTTTTTTCCTAACCTACTCCTGTTTTAAGAAATACTGGCATTTCTACTTATTATTTTTGAAATAGCATAGGAACTGCGTTACTGTAGTTCAGTCTTAGCAAAACAGTACCTTTCTATCCTGTGTAAAACCTGTGTCAAGTGTAAACAGGCCTTGCCCTCTGAAAGGATGACACAAAATGTTTGTGGATTTGTGATTTCATATTCAAACGACAAGAGAATTGGGCTGGCAGTTCTGCTTACAGGGAGTCTGTAGTATTCATGGCAGATCAAGACAACATATTAGAGAGAGCCATTCCCTCTTAAAACATATTTTTCTGATACACTGGAATCTGTGTTGAGGCAATTGTTGTTGGTCACTCAGAGAAAACTTCTTGAAATAAGGGAGAAGTTGAAGGGAAAAATCCAATGCTTTTAATCTGCGTTAGAAGATAAGGCGTATTTGACTGCCTGGGGCTGCAGGCCTGTACAGGGCAGGAAGGCAGCAGCAGTGTGTCAGCAAAGGGCAGGAGAACAGACAGACCCTTCGGAGCTTTCTCTTTGCTTTTTCCCTTTTCCCCTTCCTCCTGAAGGTGCAAGGTGGTGCGGGAAAAGAGGTTTCTCCCCCCCTTCCTGCTGCCTCCCGTGTGGCTCAGGCTGTGTTTTCAAATGGAGAGGAAGAGTCTGCACCACACAAAGTCTAACTTGCCTCTTCCTCGTTAAATCGTTTTCATCGTAGCGTAGCTGCTGTGACATCTGGCAGCAGAACACATGCCTCCTGCCTGTAGATTTTGAAGCCCCAGTGAGTATATGTGCAGGCACTGCAAACTGAGCGGCTTGCCTGGTTGAAATTCCAGTGAGCAGCATTTGTAAGTGTCACGAACTATGCTCACGCTGATGAAACGTTTTGCTCGTTGCATTTGCTCCTAGCCAGCACCACTCCAGTTAGAGCTTCAGGTATTAAGTCCTGTAGAATGAAAGGTTTTCCATAATAAACCATTTAAATAAAATACTTGTAGAATGAATGCAGAAAAGCAATTCTATTTTATATATCTTTCGAATATTATATAGTATTCCTTAAACATGATGTGTACATGATACTTATTTTGCGTATTTATATTAATGCTTAGTAAAATCTAAGTTGTAGTCTGTTTCTGTTTCTTTTTATAGTTCAGTTCCAAGAAACAAAAATCCATTCCAGGAGGTAAGTCAAGTAGAAATTATTTTTCAGTGTTCGTGTTCGTGTGTTAAAAATAATTTTTTTATAGTCACGATTAAGAAAACGAGAAGTCTTGTTTGGAAAAACCACTTAGACTAATTATATCTAGTATTAATTATAATTAGCTGTTATTCCAAAGAAGTCTTTTCATCTTCAAAGGACTATATAAGCACTAACTAACACTGGAGGAAAAAAAAAAGTAGGAAATTCTTCTAGAGGTAATTACAGGGCTTTATTAATATCATAATTGGGTACTCAGCAATTTAAACGCCCCATTTTTATACCACATCATTAGAGTGCTCTCTAGATTTAATCCTTTGTCTGGCCTTAAACAGGAGTGTTGCCCACTGATACAAGCAACAATATTTTAAACAATCTCAGCAATTAAACGAAAAAACAAAACAACTGTTGTCATTTTATACAAATAACAGTAAGTTTCAGTATTTTTCAACATAAATATTTGCAAATAGTAAAAGTCTTACTTACCTGACCTTACTAACAAGTTTCATAAGCAAAGTCTTTGCCTTGGCAATATACAGATGTCTCAGGTTTCTCTTGAAATGTCTTAATTATCCTCCTGAACAAAAGAAATAGCATATAATGTCATGTATATGGCTGGCAGACAGTCAGAGCAAAAATGTCAGTAATAACATACAGTCTATATAAAATTCGTATAGCATAGTCAAACAGTTTTGGAGAGTGAATGTTAACAAAAATGATCCAACTCTTAACTCTCCTTTTTCTATTCGTTAATTGTTATCTTTTGAGCGTAGCCTAGAAAATACTGATGGCCTTTACCTGTAATATTATAGACTATTACCAGTAGTAAGTGTGAGGGAGGAGGAAATAATGAAAAAGTGTATTCCTTCACAGCAGAAGTATTTTATTTGTGTCCTGAATTTATTCTTAAGCATACATGGAAATATTCTAACTGTTCCTATGGACATGGGAGACATTTCCACACAAAAAAGTAATATGTTGAAACTGCCTGTGGTTCTTAGTAGAAGAGTGTCATGTTAAAAGCTCTCAGCTTACCGTTCTGCATCATACCAAAACTGTTCTGTTAACTTCCTTCAGGTAGGAAGCTAGTGGTTCTGTATCCAGCTCTGATTAGGCTGCAGTGTGATTAGGATGATTTTTGCTGTAGGTTTAATGATTTGGTGTATATTTTACTACTGAAATGTTAAGAATTTGAATGCATGCTCTGATCGTGTGTGTGTTGCCTTTTAGGCAATAGTGTTTGTAGTTGGAGGAGGCAACTATATTGAATATCAAAATCTTATTGACTACATAAAGGTACGTGCACTTCTGTTGGTTGTAGTCTAAAAGTTACTGATAGAAATCAGTTTCTATCTGTTAGTATTTAGAAGGTTAAGTCTAGGAAATGGGCCTTAATATCCTTATATACAGAGTCTGGGAAAAAGTATGTAAGAAATCAGTAGGAAATGTTGATTATTAATTCAGACCAACAAAGAGTTACTGTTTCTGGTATTTTTGCTCATGTTGCGTTTTTGAAGTGCGTAAATAAACTGCATTCTGCTTTATTTTGTCTTCATACAGACTGTCATGCTTGAAAACTGTCAGCAGACATAGCTAACTGAATTAACCTGTCATCTGTACTGATACATCAAATGCTGCTCTCAGTTTTGCTGTTCGGGCTGTTGTAGAGTCCTGTTACTTGTTTTTGTTTGCTGCTGTTAAATAAAGCAGCTGTAGCGTCTCATAGTCTTCAAAGTAAGGAACTGCTGAGAATTCTCTAGTTTTCATAAATCTTGCAAAAGAGATACTATAGTGCTTTTTCGTATGCACCTTAGCAATACAAAGTCAGTTCAAAACAAGGCCTACAGATAACAGTATCTTATTTTACATCAGTCTTACTTGAGCATAATGTCTGTTGTTTCAGAAGCCAGCGTTATGCAAATACTATGCTACCTGTCAGAGCAAAGATCAGATTGGCATCAGTATCTGAGCATTTATTATTTACCCACATTTAGAAGTTTTCTCTAATGAGTTAATGGAAACTTGTTCTTGTTAGGCTGCATCTTTTGATTCTGTGTAGAAATCATAAGAGGTGTCATATGCACAAAGAAAATAAACGTAACCATCTATGTAATGCTGGTGTAACAGATATGAGTTCTCTGGCTGTAGCTGGCCAGCCTAGCAGAACACATGGACACCAAAAACCTGTGGATGGAGAAAAGTAACTACGTCATTACAGTTCTTTGGGGGCAGGGGTGGGATTCAAGCACTTCCCAGGAGGAAAAATACAAAAGGAACCTTGACTAAATTTTGAAGTAGGTAAGAAGTTATTTAAGAGCAGCAGCATACCATTCTGCCTGCCTCGTCTTAACCTCATTCATGGTAAAATCGTCCTGTCCTGCAGTAGACTGGATTAAGGCTTTTCACACAAAAGAGTAAATATGGAGTGTTGTCACTGAAAAACACTTCCACAAAACTGGCACATGAAAGTTTTCTGGCCAGGTAAATCTTGAAGAACATGTGGGTTGAGTTGTTTTCCCCCTCTGACAGGCAGACATTTTGCAACAGAGCTGGTCTGGGTAGGGGAAAGGAGAGGAAGAAGAATGTAAATTAAAGAAATTATTTAGGGTCAGCTTAGCACTTACCACTGTGGTAACTTAATAGTAAACTAAAAGCCTTTTCAGGTGCCTTATCAATTCAAAAGATGCCCAGCAACATATGTATTGGTGAGGTATATTTGTTACTTCTTACTAAAATAAAACTGAGTCAGCCCAGAGGCTGATACACTTCTTTGATGTGTAGCTACGTACTGAGAGAGCTGAGATTTGCTGTGTGTGTATATATACAGAGTGTTTGTATAATGACAAGGTAAACACTCGCCACTTCATACAGTGGCAGAAAAATGAAGTTTCTAAGGAATAAGAGGGCAAACAGGAGGTCATTCAGTAAACAGATGGAGAGGACAGAAGGAACTGAGAACTACAGGAATGGTAGATGTTAGATCTTAGGGAAAGTGGGAAGTTGGACATGGTTTTTGTTCCCCTTGAACATGTGGACAGAGGTTTCTTCTTCATCAGTTGTCACAGCTGAAGAGTGTTCTGTGTTCCTCCAGTCAGGCTGCAAACTTGGTCAGCAGGAGATGACCTCCCAAGGGGGAAGACTCCCTCGCCTTTATTCCACTTAGCCATTTACTCTTGAAAAAACAAGAACAGTTAATGAAAGCCTTAATTCTACCTCCCAAGGCCCCAGAAACTTGTCTGCCTCTCCCAGGTGACTCTCACAGGCTTTTCCAATAAAATTCGCTTTTCCATGTGGTAGATTTCCAGCATCTGTTGTTTCAACAGATGTAGCTTATTAATTACTCTAGTATTCAATCAGTCTTCCTCCAGAATGAAAAGGAGAAAAATCAACAGCTCTGGTCTTGCAAGTAGATACCACAAAGATTTTATTCACTGCTTTGTTTTTCTAAGCACTATCTGTTTTGCCAGTTTGCCTCTGAAAGCACAGAGAAAGTATTTCACAATTTTCTAAAACAGGAAGCAATGTTCATTCAGCTTTGACATTCTGCGTTTTTTTTGTAGGAAACCTAAGAGGAACCCTCAAATCCAATTAATTGCAGTTCTGTGCTAGGATGGACTATCTCACATCATCAAAAAGCAAATATTTATAATGTCAGTAAGGCAGATTATGCCTTAAAATAGATATATTGGCCAAGTTCAGTTCAACGTGCTGAAAATGCGTCATCAAAATTGCATGCCATAGGGAGTCTCTAAGAGGAGACCAGCATACTGTTTTGAAAGAATTTAGAAAAGGATTTACTGTGTCCTTTAATTTCCTTTTGTTATATGGTCAGAAAGGTACTGCTTAATGATCTGTTCCAATCTACCTGTGATAAACATTATCATTTGTCACAAACAAATCCAGCATAGTTTTTCCACCATTAAAAAATACTGGGCTTTGAAGAGTACTGAGGTTTTGGTGTTTGTTTTTAATGTTAAGTGTTTTCTGTGTGGCTCCATTAATTGGAGATATATCTGTTTGTTTGAATGGACTGAGTAATTACTTGTAAAACCTGTATGCTTTTATTTAGAATCATACTTTTAGAAGAATATATACAACAGGCTGGAAGCGTTACATGAATGTGTATTTTAGAGCTGCCTGAAAGACAGCAATCCCATTTCATTATTATTATTTGTGTCATTTAAGATTTTTTTTATGTTGGTACTAGACAGAAACAAATGCTTTTCAGTCATGCTACTGAAAGCAGAATCTGTCAAGCACCAGTTTAGATGAAAACCAGACCTGTTCAGGCATCCAGATTAAAAAAAACTGGCCTGAAATATGTGGGAAGATGCAAGGCTCAAGATCCTGCTCAGTAACGAGTACAGTTTATTACCACAAATCATTCAAAATTAATAAAGATGAGGGCCTGAACCAGGCTTACCATCTCCTCAATTAGCATGTGACCACCAGCTAAGTTAGAATCCGATTCTGTTACTTTCTGCTGAAACGGCACAATTCATAATATATGTGAAATAAAATCATTTTGTCAAGGCTTATGTTCCTATTTTGCTCTTTAATAAGTAATTTTTACCTAGCTAATATGGGAAAATGCAAAATAACAGTGAAACAGAATTCTCAAGCCCATGCTTGGACTTTGAGGAACCATGGGATTATTAGCCCAGCACTGGAAATAAACTAATTTTCACTTCCAGAATGCTAAGACAGTACTTTGGCAGCCTTTTTACTATCAAGCTAATGCTATTAAACCATTCACTGCAAATGAGGTTTATTATGCATCCAATTGAAATCTACATAATATTTTATCTCAGGATCCCTTTACAAAAAGCCACTGGTTTTAGCATCATCACTGTTACACGGCAGTGAAGTACAGACAGAAGTTTTCAGCTGCTAATGGAACAGAAACAGTAAATATGTTGTTACTATTCTTAGAGCAGGGCCCACTTATTTTAGGGGGTAGGGTTTGCCCAAGTAAGGTTGTTACCTTCCCCAAACCATTCTTAAAAACATCAAAGAACTAAGCCTTCCAGTGAGTTTAAATGTGTCAAATGCCCCATGGTTTCTGCTTGCTTTCTGCCTCTGGTCTCTCGTTTTGCACTTCAATTTAATTACAGGGGTTTTTTCTCTGCCGGAACAACTATTCTTTTTCCAGCCAAAAGTGTAGGACAGACATCATCAAGATTGGGGGTTTTTGCTGTACAATTAGTTTAAGCCACTTCTGCTACTCTCTTAAACACTTGGTTTCTTCCTGGCTTTTCTTTTCTAGAGTAAACAAGGCAAACATGTCTTATATGGCTGCAGTGAACTTTTTAATGCTACGCAGTTTATAAAACAGGTAGGTACCTTTGATAACCTCCATAATGTTTATCACTTCTATAATTGTGTTTCGACTTATTTACCTTTACATCTCTCCATGGACTTAAAAAAAGATATTGAAAGATTAATGCAAGTTACTGTTATCTATTTTCTCTCGGTTGAAATGGGGGTTCGGAGTCAGTATTTTTAATTAACTTTTGAAGGCCTGTATTGTCAATGTGAGTTCATGGGTAACGCAGGTGAATAAGTTTGTAATAATAGCTTTAACATAAATCCTAATGAAAAGAAAAATTACTGGGTTCTTGGCGCTTTCCACAAATAGCCTGTTTTTCCAGGCTGTTCTAGTGACTTACACAAGTTAAAAACTGCTATTCAACCGTGATCTTGAAACCTTTGTCCTAAATCTTGCTATTTATAAATACTGGCCTAGTGGGAGCTTGAGGTTTTCCATACCTGTATTAAAATCAATCTTTTAATGCTGTTAAAAACATTATCATTGCTGTTACTTCTCTATGCCTCATTCCAATACAAATGCAAAACAAAAATTACTCCCAGTGGTCAGCCAATACTAGCCCTTCAGGAGCTGTCACCACCTATGGTTTTACTTCCTACTAAGATGAGAATTATTGTTGAATTATTCAACACTATATGTAGAGCTATTCAACACTACATTTTTAAGAATTAAATTTATTCTCGTTGCACTTAAGGGAGAGAAATCATGCTTAGCAGCTTTTAACTCTTCAGTGAGCTTAATTTCACTTTTTTGTTGACTGTGTACGCTGCACCTTTGCCTCTGAAATTTATTCAGATCTTAAGATGCGAAGCTCAGCTCCCCTCCTGTGAGGGTGTGCATTAATATTCTATTACCAGCATACTTTTGGTTGTAAGAAACAACCAAATGGGACAGAAATGCTTACTCTATGAACTGGATATTAGTTCGACTGAAAGAGCGAGATTAGCGACCTAACGGGTTTTCTGTCTCTTCCTCTTCAGCTGTCCCAACTCGGCCAGAAATAAGACTGAAACACCGTTACCTGGATGGCAACGTGACAACAAAGAATTGTTACAGCATTCAGATGTCTTCATATCTATAATTTTGTCATTATATTAAAACTTAAACCCATTTCATTAATATAATAACTTTTTAAAGAAATCTGTAATTAATACAGTGTATATCAACACTTCAGAAATAAACCTTAAAACCTGCTATATTTTTGGTGGGGGTCGGCTTCACGTTACTACCTTTCAGATGCAGTATTAGCCGTGGCATATGGCAGAGCTGGCTAAAAAGCATTTTCGAGTTCTTAGATACAGTTTCTGTTACAGTAAACAAAGCAATAGCTTGAAGAAAAGGTCAAGTCTTTCTTTAGGAGACGTGTTCTTCTTGAAAGACAGACTGTCTTCAACACAACTGGAAAGGACAAAACTGCCTGTTGGGACCACAAACAGCCTTGGCGAGAGAGAACTACTACTTCTAGTTCTTACCCTTTTGTTTTACCAAAGTCATTATACTTGTACTTACAGCCTTTGCTTGATGGTCCAACGATGTGCTTGAGGTTGCCTTCAGTACAAGTTCCTGATACAGTGATTTAGCTTTCCTCTTAAGGTTAAGAGAAAATTGCTTACCTACAGTGTCACAGTTTCAAACTGTAAAAAGGTGAAACCTTTAATAATTTTATTCTTCACTTTTTACTGTAACTGCTTTGACTGTTACGTTTGGGAAGAAACCAAGTCACACTCACAGAGCAGCTCTGAACTGTTTTATAAACACTTGTTTTAAATACACTTGTTAACAATTGCCTTAGGTAGGGCCAGTTTAGTAGTTCAAAGAACCTCGTGATATAGCTGAGTTTTGCCAGCAGTGATGGCTCTGGAGAGCGCGTATAGGAGCTGAGAGAAGGTAATGAAATTTCATTATAGATGCGTGGCTCTGCCTCTAGCAATGCTCCCTCTGGAAACAGCACTGCCACCGGTGAAGCAATAATGTCTTCAAAATGAGGCCTACCATACCCAAAAAGTGAAAAGAAAACCCTTCTCGGGGATTTGTTAACAAACTGTGAGATCCTAAGAATTGCTGGCTTACTGTAAATTTTTCAGCAGTGTTTTTTGCACTGTTCCTCAATGCTGAATGTTTTTTTTGCTCGAAAGGCGGTACTTCTCCCCTGAACATCTCTACAAGAAATGCATTTGGGCTATTCCTTAGAAGTATCACAATAAAAACATGCATAATCTAGACCATGTTATCAAACGATAATGATGTTAGTTAACTATCTCTGGTGAGTGTTGTAAGCTAATCCATACTATTACTACAAGCTTTTAACTTTGACGAGTTAATAAATACATTTATGGTGGTGTTAATTACAGTTGTACATGAGCACTCCCCCATTAGTTTAATCAGCAAGGACTCACTGTGTCAAATGCAGTTTGTTATTCTAATTCTCTATATATTGTATTTGTTAGTAAAAACAAGGTCAAAGTGCATTTGGAAAAGAAAGTTACGCTTAAGGAGTTTAGTGCTTCCTGTGGGAGTTCGTTCCAGGAGCTTGAAATAGTCCATCCCTAAGAGAACGGTGCTTCTATGCAAAGAGTTGTACCCTTGCAGCTGACAACCAGCTTCTGACAAATCTGCCGGCTGCTTTGTGTCCACGTCTCGTTTTGTGCCAGCCTGTGACACGATGGACCCTGCTTGTTTAAACCAGGAGCACCCCTAAATCACAGCTTACAGAATTTGCTGTTTCAGTAAGCGACATAAAGCTATCAGAAATGACTTTGATAGCTGTCTTCAAAGACTTAATTTGCAGTCTTTCCACTGCCTCTGGTGACAGGTTTCATTTGTGCCCAGCTTTATAGCTGGATCTTCAGGTCTGTTGTGTGAGCATGCGCTGGTCAAGTTGGGGCTTTTTTAAAAAAAATAGATAAATACAATTCTAGTACTTCAAATATTATTCTCTTTCCTCTCCAGACTCGTTTTCTGGTTTTGTTGCATTAGTAACTGTCTTACAGCGCTCTGGTACCATTAAAGCCTCAGGCTGACCTCTCTCTGTGAGAGCAGACCCGTCATGCTGCTCCCCTTCTGACACAACCCGAGTTAGGACGTGCTGGTTTTTGCTGTGTGGCCCTTCTCCCTAAACACTTTTTGGAGAATTTGGGACATAGAAGGATGTGCAGGAAGCCTCCATGGTTAATGTGGAGGTGAAAAGTAAGCTGGGGCTCTTGGGCAAGCTTATTCAATTTACAGCCAGTCCTTCACCTCCTCAAAGGTCCCTCAGAGATGGGCAGGTCTTCACTGGGCTCTCCCGTCCCACTGAGGCGAGGAAAAGCAGAGCAAGGCCACATCTGAAGTGCTGTACTTGTGCTCGGGAAGAAGTAAAGCAGCCTGAGCTTCAGCTGTGGAAAACTGGCACGTCTGCGTTTCAGGAAGCATAGACACATCTTACAGACGGTTGCATGTAATTGACGCTTCAGAATTAATTCACAGTTTGAAATTATAACCCTTCGCTTGCTTTCTTGCTTTAAATTTGAAGGTTTTGGAATATTTAGATGGCTGATTTGCGATTTAATGAATTTAGTGCCCTTGTTTTACAGATTTAGATACTTTTAAAAAGAAAAAGTAAAATAAAAAGGAAACAAGTAGAATGAGGGAAAGAAACCTCTGCAGACCACCACTTAATTTAAATGCCCTTGGTAGTACAACACTGTCTGATACAAATCAAGATTTCCTGCCTATGTTAGAAGGAGATTTTGCTAGGATTGGTGGTGTTTACATCAATTTGAATGGAATATAAAATAGCAGCTTTTTCCCCAAGCACATCCATACTTCCCAGTTACCGATCCAGCACCACTCTGCACGTGAAGCTCCATGACTGGAGTTGAAAAAAGTGCAGCACTTCACTTTTCACTTAAGTGATTAGAGTCCAAAACAGAACTGCTTTGTGGTTAGTGCAGCGCATTGACTGACGCAGCCCTAGGAGTAGTAAGTTTGCAAGTCGGTACATAGGAAGTACCTCCAAAGTTATCACAACTAGGTTCTTCAGATCGCAAACAAAAGGTGTTGGACTGGAACAGCCTCCGGTCCCTCGTTTACTGACACCAAGCGGAGGGACCTGCTGGCTCTCCCGGGGTGGGGGGGTGGGTGGTTAGATGTCACTCACCGCTGACAGAGAGCCAAGTTCAGTCAGCCTGCCAGCCTTCCTAAGAACTAGCCACAGCGGCAGTGACCCTTCACTAGCTTCAGAGATCAGAAAGAATGTTAATAATTTTCTTGCAGTGAATAATTAGATGATTTGACCCACTTCTGTTTTGCTTGGAAACGGTTTAGTGACCCTGCTCCCTGTAGAAGTCTTTTTCAGAAACATTCAAATATATTGTGCTCCTTAATGTGGTGACATGTCATGGAGACATGCATGCCTTCCTTCAAAAGCATCCAAAATCTGGCTGTTTAATCTACTGCTGCATCATACATTTTTTTATCTAGATTTATAAGCCATTAGGTAGTTCAACCGCTATAAGAATTTGAAATTTTAATTATAAACTTTGTAGCTTTCCCTTCATCTGCCAGAGTCTTTCCACTTCTGAAAACCCAGCAGGACCAAATTTTACATTTTTTGAAGTGTTCTATTAAATTTATCCCAGCTCCTTCTCTTAATTGCATAGGTTGGCTTTCTTGATTCAGCAATGGAGGAGTGAGCTTTATCCTGTGAAACCAGGCATATCCCCAAAAACCTCAGGACTATCAGTCCCAAGTCCTACTTCAGTCTTCCCATCTCGTGCATACGCACTTCTATTTTTGGCAATCCACAGAGTCTATCATATACATAATCCTTTTAAAGAAAGTTGCTTTTTAGCACCTCAACAAGGACATGCAAATGTAACTATTATTTACTGCTCCAGATTCTTACTTGTATTATGTGTGTCTCACGAAAATAAATGGATGAAAATTAACCTGGGTGAAAATAAAGTGCCAGAGAGGTGTGTAGCATCCCTTAACAAGAATTGGTGTGGATTCTTTCCATATTTCCTGGGAGGTTTTGTTTTGGATTTAGTAGAAATAATCCGATATGAGTACAATTCTCCATAGTGTTTCCTATAGCTAAAACCATTCCCCCCCAGCTTTTTCCTCCTTACCCCAAATAAATTTATAATATCCTCACTCTACATACAGATGTTCAAAGGTTTTGAGAGTATACTGAAGATTTAGTTTCAACAAATAATTTTTTTTGTTGTGGACTTAACTGAGCTGTTTAATTTGCTCCCTGAAATGAACTAGGAGCACTGGGACAGTCAGTTGCAATGGAAAACCTTTCTTGGTTCTTACTGCATCTCTAACAAGGAGGGTAATGGCAACACTTTGTATAAGGTGCCGAATTTGGCATCTTATACATGAATGGCATCGGGAGCTCCGAGACATTCACTACAATGCAAACATAGCATTACTTTGATTTAAAAATAGATTCCAAGCACTCAATCTGTTATTTGCCTCTCAAAACACTTTTTAAACCTTAAGTCAACACATACATAGAGTTTTTATCCATTTCAAATGCAAATAACTATGTTTATACACTTCTTCTAGACCACAAATATGCACCATGTGAAATAGATGGAATAAGGGCAATGTCTTCTGTCATTTATAAGTCCCATACAACCGGCGCCTTCCTGCCTGGTTTGCTCATTCTTTTATGCCTTGATGTTTTCTGCTGTATGTCCATAACAAAGACTAATCAGATCAGGTCACAAAATCCATACAAGGGGGAGACATCAGCCAAAGACAATGGGTTATGGCACAAAACGTTCCACCGGCAAGTACATGGGGTTTTTTGTGTAGAGCTTGTACAGTAGCAAAGCTAATTGTTGCAGTGCCAGTTTTGCTAGCACTGACATAAACCCTCTCTTTTCTTACATGAATGGAGTGACACACTGCTGCTGCAGGGTTTTCTTCAGATTCCCTTAGCAGTACGTTCCAGTCCTCTACGAGGATTCCTCTCACTTCATTTTCCTGGGATTGTTGGCTGCTACACTACCGAGCTCCAGCTGGGATGTCATTCAGACATGTTTTGGATGGGTAACTCACAGGGAAAGATACCTACTCCTACCTGGCATAGTCTGTCCAGCTGCCGTACTCAGGATACTTTTTTTCTTCCCAGTGAAAAAAGCCTTGGCCGGCCTCAGCCTCCCCTCACTCTAACTGTGCTCGGATGAGTTCTTTGAAAGCAAACCAAAGGAAGGTAGGTACTGCGACACAGGGAAGGTAACTGTATAAATCCCCTTCCGTGGGTTTTATGTCTCCACCAGCCTGAAGTCACCTCTACCATATGAGGGATATGTGTTAGTTTGAAGTAGAAAAATGGAGGAAAAAACCAAACAACCGGAAATCCTTCAGGAGTATCTCAAAGGAGATAAACACCCTGGATTTGTAGATTCTGATTGTATGCTGCGAGATCGTTCTGCAGCTCTTATTGGGAAATCACACAAGTCTTCACCTGCCACATCACCAGGTTTCTAGTGGTTCTCCAGACCACCTTTCTCCCCAGGGTAGGAACCTGGTCCTTTAACCCTGCCTTGCACAGGGCGAGAAAAAGCAGTGTTATTACCAGCCCGGGGCTCTAGGGAGAAGAGTGACCGCCCATGTCTTTAGCCAAACTTACCCTTCTCTGGAAAAGTTGAATTTCTACAGGCTCAGAGCCCAACATGAAAACAAGTGAACCAAAAAGACATCACCCTTTTTTTTTTTTTAATGATAAAAATCTCTCTCTTATTAGTTAGAATTAAGTTTCTGTCTTTTTTTCCTTACCTCTCTCCCTCAATTCACTGGAATACCAGTGATCAAAAGCACAGTCCCTATACTTTAGGATAGGATCCAGCTTAGCCAAACAGCCAGTGAAAACCCGATGAAAACTGGTGTAGTTTGATAATTGTGGCAGTCGAACCACAAACACCAAATCCATGATGTTTTCCAAATTCTTTTCCCTCCTTTAGGTGTCATTAGCAATTTGCTCTGCTGTTCTCCTGGCCTGGCCTCCCGCTGTGCAGTCTCTATCTGGTCAGGATCTGGGCTTCAAGAGCCAAGCTCACCAGTGTCCTAGCCAGGCTTTCTACAAAGCCTGACAGTTTCTAAAAGTCCATTCATCACCTCTGGCCTGAGCCCTAAATTACATAAAGGCCTTGGAAACCTGTTCCAGTGTCCCAGCAGAGACAAGGATTTAGCCCCAAAATGCTCATATTGATACCTCAAATGAAACAGCTAGTTCCCTTCCCAAACCCACAGAAATATTTGTACATCTAAAGTTCCTGAAGCAAAACCACATTCAGATTTAGAAGAATCTTTTGGCACAAGATGACCTTGCTTTCTGTTACCTATTTCTAATAAACATCATTTTGGGAATGAAAACAGTGCTAAGAAAATAAAGGCAACTCTGGCTGACTTGGATCCAGAAAGGATGAAACCCAGACTGTGTTCTTTAGAAATTTTCACAGTAAGAAATCAAGGACAAATATCTTTATCATTTAGTTAAAATTTCACATTTCGATGCTCAGTTTGTTTAGATATCTAGAGATTTTTTTGCCAAGATGACAACAGAAAAGTTAAAGACCTCAAAGGGTCTTTCACTGAAAGGCAATCTTACTCTAGTCTCCTCCTTCCTTTTACTTAAAATTGTTACATTAAAAGGATTTCATTTTTTTTCAAACATTTTTACAGATTCCCAAAAGTTTACCCCTTTCATAGACAGTATTCCAATTTTTCTGATCATGTGTAGTGCTCTTAAATGTAAGATGACTTCCACTTCTGCAGCTGCATCCTAACGAAGTCTGTAGGTGAGCAGCCACTGTCTCCAAGTCCAACTTCTCAAACAGATTCGTTGGTTTGGGGTTTTTCCCCTTCCTCAGAAGGGAAGTAAAACTGGAGAGGGGTGGCAGGACTGATTGCAATTTGCAGATGCATCTTGATTACCATCTCAGCTCCCCTTGCTCGCTGGAGAACAGTTTGGGCTGTATCTGACACCTCATGACCCCCAGAGCTCACGGCCTTGGCACAGCCTGGGTCTCCTGGGTGTCAGCTCTGCAGCACACAGAGTGTCTGTGGGAAGGACACCTCAGCTGCCCAAACTCCAACGCATCCAAAGCTTGAGGAGCAACATTCAGTAGGGCCCAGTGCCGTGGCCAAAGCCAGAGAGCGCAGAAAGCATTGCTGCCTGGGTAGGGAACTTGGCTGGCATCAGCAAGGGCTAGGAGGGACTATGGAAGAGGAAAATCCAGGTGAGCCAACCCTCCTTCTCCCATCTGAAGGCCCAGATCAGAAGGTCTTGGGATGACACAAGCAGGAGAAAGGGTTTGTGGGACTGGTAGGGCTTGGGAGTAACTTATTTGGTCTATGGGAAGTTCAGGAGAAGTTAAAGATTAAATGGCTCATTTTGCAGCATGACCACAGGTGAGAGTTGGCAACCAAAGGGTTTTCAGCCCATCTTACAAAGGAAAAAGGGAGAATCAGGCTCCTCCCATGGCATCAAGATGCAGAGACTGCTCAGGCAGCAGTGTGGGAAGGATGATAAAAGGACCACAGCACAAGTCCAGGAAGGAGATTCTCCCCTAAAATGAAAGAAAAGGACAGAAAGTAACACTATCGGTGAGCAAGTCTGCAGTGCCACTGGATTCAGGCTCCCACATTCTTTCCACCGTAGCCATGAGTAGGGGATCCGTCCATGACAGTGGGCCCCATCCCAGGAGATAGTCCAAGGACAGGGGTCATCTCTCTCCTCCAGAGGAGGATAACCAGGACAAGAGCAGGACACTGAACCATGAACCTCTAGTGACCACGCACAGTTGGTAGCATCGTCGCCAAACAGAGGCGGAAGGGAGACTCCAGCATCCAAAAATCCCATCCTGCCTAGCCAGGGATGAGACTGAGGACACAGCAGCATTCTTCACTGGAAGAATCAGCTACCAAGGAATTAGAGAATAAATGTACATATTTAGACATAGTACTGAAAATGAGGAAAAATGAACGCTGTCTACTATGCAAAGAGTATTTGCGGATGTGTAAGCACAAAGAAAACGCGGTGCAAGTGACTATAGGTGGCTCTCAGATCTTGCACATTGTTTGGTGCCATAGCTACAGTTTCACGTCCAAAACTTTTAGGGTATACAAAAGATTTAGTGGTTTGGTAATAAATCACCAAAAAAAAGGCAGATATCAAGAACATTAGGTTGATCCTACTGTTCTTTTATTGGAAAGGAAACAAAATGTTAACCAGGTCCATGTATCAGAAAAGCTGACTATAAACTAAAATAATCTTTTGCTGCATATACCTCTACAGCTATTTTGACCGGAAGCACAAGGAAACATCACTTTATGCCAATGTGATGCACACAATCAGGTTCCCTAGTCTTTTGGAGAGACTGGTACTTCTACAAGGATATGCCATTCTATCTGGATCAAATTACTGAAAAATAATGAAAGAGCAACAGCCAAGAATTATCTACCTGCAGTATCTTACTACTGTTTTATGTGTTCTTTTGTTCATCCCAAAATTCATCAAAACTCATCAGAAACATCAGTGCTTTCATAATTAAACACAAAACGTTGTTTTAGGAATCTTAACATTTTCCATATCACAGTTACAATTAGGTGGATGTGTTGCCTTCCTTAAGCCACAACTTTTATTGTATTTGATGCTTGAAAGGTCTGAACCTGTCTAAATTTAAGAAGTCAATAGGTCAGTTCTTTTTAAACAGGAAAAAGCATTGACATAATGATGTGAATTAAAATAAAGTTATTACTAATCAAATGACATCGTTATTTTACTTGCTATTTACATTAAACATTGCTAGTAGATGGGTATTATGAGACATACTTTAAATGGAATGTAATTAACTCGAAATAGATTTTTCTTTATTTTAATAGAAATGTTTTTCATAACTTGGTGTTCCTTTTTCCTTTTCCCACTGTGATCAGAATTTAACTGTCTGAAAGTTCATCTGGCAGCAGAAATGTTATTTCCAATTTGCCTACAGATACAGTCGTTTCTCAGGGGCTGGTTCATAGCAGATGCTTTTGTAGATAGTCTTTAAACTTTGCCATTTCAGAGGCAAACACTCTTGATCAAAAGATGAATAAAAAAGAAAGGCCACAGGAGATTCCTTCTCTGCTGACTACCTCCAAAGGGTTCTCTCGGGTTTCGAGCTCTCCAAATCTCAAAGCTACCTTTAGTTTTTATTTTTGCCTTCTAAATTTCTAGACCTAAATGCAGCTACAAAGCTTCCTTATAGAACAGGCATACTTCATCTTATTTCACACGCTACTTTTAAGGAGAGAGGAAGGCAGGGGAGCTGTGGGTGGAAGCCAGTGCCAGAGCGTAAGCACACAATTAATCTGGGCATCTCCTCCATAGAAGGTGTTGTTGCTCCATGGAGCACAGAATAGGGAATGTTTGCAGGAGAAATCCACAGTACTTGCTTTGGGGACTGCGGACGGACAAAGAACAGAACCTAGAGAGCAGCAGACTTTCAACATGATGGTACAAAGATCAAAGGGAAAATGCGCCACAGCCCCGCATGTGAACACCCTCCTTTTTCAGAGAGCAATGCGAGAGCATCACTGCAACTGAAGAAATGGGAAGGAAGTAGGGAGCCATATGCATGGTAGGAAAGAAACGGCTGAGACGGGTAAACAGACACCGTTTGAGTTAGATTAGCTCTTAATTGGAGTCTCTTAAAAGAAAAGAAGAAAGTACAGGCACGCACACATACAGAAATACCCTTGTTGGAGGAAAGTTTTTCCTACTGCAAGAGAGAAGGGCCCTATTCTACTGAAATGAAATACGGGCTATTTAACAAGACTTAACAAAAAAGAAAAAAGGGCATCTGAGAACAATGTATCTATTATAGCCTTGTTTTCCAGCAGATGTTTTGAGGTGACACAGAACAGCTTAGTAGCTGGGTGTTCTGTTTTAAAGACCATGCTGTGAGTCGTTCCGGAACAGAGCTATTTTGGCTATACAGGGCTTTTAAATTACCATTTTAAAAGTGTACTTAAGCTGGTAAGCTATGTGTAGCTAAAGATTTTCGTTTGAGGAAGAAGGGTGGGAGGCCAAGAAAGGTACCTCCAAAAGGAAAATAGGCTTTATTAAATCAAAGTGCATACGCAGTACTAGTGTTATCTGTTTTTCATGCATCGCTCTGCAGCCTTAGTAAAATACTGTATTTCACTTGAATTCAAAACTAACATTTCCAGTACATAGAAAAAGAGCTTTTGCTTTGCAAAAATATTTTTGCAACAATCAGGTGTCTGAATGCACTTCCCAAAGAACCAGCACATGAGGTGAATAATGATGCTATAAACTACGTTTGACCTTTTAACAGCTTTCATTTTGAAAAGGGCCTTCGCTTAAGCAATGGCACTTTTCATCATGAAAAATTAAACAAAGTTGTTCAGCATGAACTTAGTTTCCAGAAGTTTGCATAAATGAACCACTACTTAAATCACAAGAAACTCAAGAATTTCCCCCAGCGCCCAGGTCAGCGTCCTTCTCATACCCATGGCTTATGCAGGTTTTGGGGCAGCAAAGCACACCACTATTGCCCAGAGAAGTTGTTGATGCCCCATCCCTGGCAGTGTTCAAGGCCAGGCTGGATGGGGCTTTGAGCAGCCTGGTCTAATGGAAGGTGTCCCTGCCCAGGGCAGGGGGGTTGGAACTGGATGGTCTTTAAGGTCCCTTCAAACCCAAACCATTCTATGATTCTATTTTGCTCATACCCCCCTGGAAATGTTAAGCCTCTGTGCATGACCAGCACCTTTCACAAAAATATAACTGAACTGTCTCCAGTGCTTGTCTTGCCCATCCCATCACTGCCTGAAAATCCCTTGTCAAAAAAACCTTGTCCTAATGCTACTTCACCATCAGCGCTTTTACAGGGTGAGGTTAAAATACCATAACTTCAAATCTCTCTTCCGCACCAGCAGCAGTATTTAACTACATAGCCTACAATTTGAAATGCATATGTGTGTTTATGAAGAAAATGGCTTGTGATCAGCAATATTTGCTGTCATACTGTTATTTCTGCCCACAGTAAACACTTGGAAAAGAGCACTTGCATTTTGAGGTCGGACACACAAAGCTGTGTCATGTTCAAGCAGTGCCCCTACCAAAAGACCCCCATCCAGAAGCTGTAGAGTCACCTCTGAAGACGCTTAGTTTATCCGAATTCCTGAATTAATACCAAGAGTTTCTAGAATACATTGTGCTTCTAGTAAAAAGTCCAAACATTTGAGAATAATCAACTGAGCTAAAATCTATTTGAAATCCTATAAATTACAACCATGATGCAAGTCACGGGAGAAAGATCGTATTCTATATCTTCCATCTGGAGGAGGGAGTGGCCCTGACACAAACGGGCTATCGCCCTGCTGTGCATCCCCTTGGGGTACCTGCGCTCCCAAGAGGACTCCACTCCCACCAGCCTCTCTGGTAAGCACCCGTGCATGCCCTGCAACAACCTGGCACCTAGGGACCCACTGCCCTTAGTTAGCCAGGAACTACACAAGTACATAAATGGGTACAACTTAAAACCTTTGATGATCAGTTTAATTATTTCCATCAATAAGGAAAAAAACAAAACCACAGATAATACCACTGCCCCAAAAAATCCCAAACTATTGGTATTTTTATAAATAGTCCACTAAGAAAATTTTAATAACCTATTAAGGCATTTAAAAGTGTTTTCAACCAGGTCTGTTGCGTGTTTGTATTCATTGCCACCAGGTATCACGTGCTCTGCAGGTTTGTAAGTTCAAATAAAGGTTTGTAAGCTCACATAACGACATTCGCAAATCACTTTGATTTTACTAAAACATTGTACATGTTTTATATAAAGAAAGATAGACTTTTCAAGAGTGCTCATCATTGTCTTAATTCTGCTGCAACCGAACTCAGCAAAACACAGGAAACAGCAACAGTTGCACTAGCAAGACCAGGCAATCCATCCAGGCCCACGCCTCCAGCAGGGCTGGTACCACCAGCTTCGGAGACCAAACAGGTTTAGCAGTAACAGCCCAACTTTAAGTCCTTCTTGAAAATCCCCAATATAGACACATAAAACAAACACTTTTTTTTCCAAATTAAACCACAATGCCAACTGCAATTAGAGTTCAGAGTTACTTACTTGCAAGCAACAAGAACAGTACAGTACATCTCTCTGTCCACAAGACAAGATAGTGGGAGAATATGACAACAAGATCCCAAACACCCCTCTCACTTCTCACTGCTGAACAGAGGAAGAGAAACAATGAGCCTTCTGAGCAAAATAACACACACTCCCCCAGTCAAAAAAACAACAACGAAAAAACCAAACCCACCAAAATCTTCAACCAAACAAAAATTTTAAAGGATGGTTGCACTGCTAGCGGGTCCTTGAGGTACCATTCACCATCACAACAGACAGAAGAGATATGCAATTTAAATGCAAGAAATTATTTAGTGCCTTTTTGTTTTCTTGAAAGTGCAAACTGCATGTGCTTGTTCATCCTAACTGTGGCTTTTATAATTTCAGCATTTATTACACTACTTCTAGGAAACTAAGGATGTACGCTAACATTATTTCACTACTAATGCTAATGGTATCACTCATTGCTGACTTGCTAATTTTCTCTAGACAAATGACTCTACTAAGTTTTCTTTCCTGCTCTAATTTAATTTCTCTGCTCTCTCCCCAGATTTTTTTTTCACACACAGATTTTCTTTCTCATTTACAAATCCCCACTTGGTATTCACTAAAATATTACAGGACATAGTTAAATCCAGACGATTAAAATCCATTTAAACCAACTTGATAGAAAAGCAAGAACCTGGAGGGGTGAGGGAAGGTACTGAACTGTTCTCTGCTGACCTAATGGCAAGTGTCTCCCCCTGAAAAGTTCTACAGATTTCAGTTGGAAAATCCTAAACTCAAGCCTCCAAAATCAGCCTCCATGTACAGGAACATTTTTATTTAAATCACCAGTAGAATCTTAACTTTATTGCATGTAAGTAGGAACCATGAGACACGACTATCTTGAAATGCAGCCTCTGCCTTCAAATACATCTCTCAAGCAAGCAGAGGTAATGATGCATTTTTCTGCATCAATTCTTTGCACAGACGCTGAAAGAGATATCCCACGTGCAGTCAGGCAAGGGCACTAGTCTACGTCACACCAGAAGAATGTGTTTCAATGAGACTTTCATTAAGGTTAACACAACTGGTTTGAGATGACTTGAATTTGAAGAGTGGCAGGAGAGCAAGGATTTTTGCACTTTCTGAACCCTGAAAATCAATAAAATAATGAAGCCATAAAGGGGGACGGGAGAAGGGAATACTTGAATTTTTTTTTCTTCCTCAAACCACTTAAATCTTGCAAAGGCCAAGTGAGTCGCTTTAAAGTAACACTTTAAAATGTTTAAAGTAAGAAAGCAGGCAAAGGTAGAACTCTAGTGGTAAAAACTGTTTTGTTCCTTACTGACCCTGATGTATTTCTGCTCTTTGCGCTCAGTCACGAATGCCCACTGGGCTTTACAAGCTGCCCTTTCCAAGCTGGCACTCCACGGCTGGGATGCGGCCACAAAATCCACCTTTATCCAAGATGCCAATTGCCCTGCCTGTTTGTTTGCTTTGTGCACAAAAGCTTACCGCACATACAAGAAATTTAAAGTAACAGTAATATTCACTATTTTGAAAATGGAAGATAAAATGTACACTGTCTAGATTGAAAAATAATATTAAAAAAACAACAAGGGTGAGACAAAATTATTTGACATTTCCACAGAATTTCTTCATAGTGCCACAAAAAACTGAGAGTCAGATTACTGTTACTGTCCATGGCTTTGTTTATGAGCCTTTCAGAGCCTTCTACATTTGTGGAAACTGTTCTAACAAAGTAATTTCAAGCACAACTGCCTAATCATTATCAGCAAGAAGAGAGCCTACTCAACACTGCTCACATTTGCCAAAGCCAACGGATTAAACCAATGTACTCATCTGGAAGTTGGATACCAGGCTATTTTGGAGACACAATGAGCCAAGAGAGTCAGAAAGCGTTCAAGCAGTGAGTTAATCTTATTTTTCTGAAGCAGGAAAATTTCCCAAATGCCTTTTCTAATTTGTCTCAGTTTTCCTAAAAAAAAATAAAATAAAAAGGAACCCTAGTGAAAGATCACAGATTTATCAGATTAATTATTTTGGTCATGGAGAGGTCAGTGAATATAAAAATTGAAAAGCCAATTTTAAATATGGAGGTGAGGTTAGTTCCTGCAAAGTGAATGTAGAAGGAAAACAAAATTTAAAATATTTAGAAGCCTAAAATACCATTCTACAGAAATCTTTCATACCATCCATCCCAACCCACAGGAGAGAGAAAAGAAAATTCATTTTCTAGCAGGTAAGCAAGTAGAAATATTACAAAAATCAGATACTCTCCCTCTCGTCTGCCAAGATCTTGAGCTTACAGGAAATTCAGGTTGGGAAAAGGGGACAACTGATAGGACTTCAGGTTTCTGGAGGGGAAATCCATCTCCTCCTCTTCCAGAGGCATACAGCCTCTGATTTCTTTGGCCAGTCCTGTGACAAGGAAGATTAAACCCAGAGTAACTATAGAAAAAATAATCCCAGAGTTAACAAAAAAAGAAAAGGTAAAATTCAGTGGGTACAACAAATCTGAGAAGAAATCTGTACGGAGAACAAAAGGGTCAGGTCTGGGCACTAAGGAGCAAACTGAATTGTTTAGTTAATCAGGAAAGATCCCTTCCGTAACATCTGACAAATGGGTGTTAAACTCGAGTCATGTTTAAAATAAAGCAAAAGTGACTTGGGGACCAAGTCTGGGGAAAATATTATTACTAGATGTTGAGCAAGCTAAATAGCATTCCTAAATTTCCTTTGAAAATACAGAGTAGATATTTATCACAATAAAGGAAAGAATTTTCCTAAGCTCTTGCTGGAGAACCAGTTACTATTGAGCCTGTCAGGTGAGAAGTATTCTTCACAACTTGTTTGAATAGGATAGAGTTTAACCAGTAATTTAATAACAATAATAATCTTGGACTAACATAATTTAAAAATTCAATCACACTGTCATTGAGAAATGAGACGAAAATCAAATAAATAAAAAGCGAATGAAATAAGAATGGAGGGCCACCTACACTTTTCCTGAAACAAGCTGTTTTTTCATTGTCCAATATTTTTCTGGCTGCTCATGAATTTGTAGTTATCCACATCCTAAAAATGCTCTGTTTTCTATTAAAGCTTAGTGAGAATAACAAGAAGTTTTTAATAACATGCACATTGAACATTGCATCCACAAACCGTCAGTGAAGTTACTTGCTATTATGAGGGATATTAAAGCCAGAATATAAAAAAATTACTTTATTTGCACAAACTGATTTTCTTCTATCTCATATAAACTTTTTTTTCCATGAGCTGATTATGAGGTTGATGAACATATTGGGGGAGATACAAGGAGAAAAGGGTATTTACATGACAACAATTCCACTGTTGTCAGAGGACAATATTGTTATTAGGACACCTAATTAGTACATCTAACACATCTAATGTTTTCACATCACTTTATCCGTTTCTGGATAAATCCTGTTGCTGCTGTTCTTCAACACACCCTGCAAAGTGCTGTCCTTTTTCCTGTAGTTCATTTGTCACTTTTTTCCTGTCTGATTTAACATCAAACCCACACGTACTTTCAGCCACTGAGAAGAATTTGCCCTTTGCTACATTCTACATTGATCCTCTCATCTCCCACTGCTATAGCTGGCAGCTACTCAGAAGATGGCTGGGGTCAACCAGGATTTAGATTTAGGAAAGATTAGGAAAGATTTCCGGGGAAAAAAAAGTGAGAGCTGAGATGAATTGCTGAGGGCAAGGATGCCTGCCTTCAGCATCCAGGGTTACAGTGAGACCGGTGATTTTGCATTCCAGGCCATCAATCACTCAGAATAGGCCTACAGGATGTCAGCAGCTCTTCAGGGATGCTCCATCGTGCAATTCACACCGTAGTGACCAGCTGCAACAACAGCAGGATGCAGCAAATGCAAAGAAGGGTCTGGAAAACTGTGAGGCTTAATCCCTTATGCCACACTGCTGTGGTCACAGGGCACAAAAAAATGCAGGAAAGCAAATGCTAAACAAGGTTTTGTTGTTAAGATGTGGAGTTATGGGATCGCTTGGGCACTGCGGAGTGCTTCCATCAGCACGAAAAGACTTTCCAAGAAGAGTCTAATCCAAAGCACTTCTTCAGAGCACGTACCAAAACCCAACAGACTTCAGGGCTACCTTGACATTAACTAGAATAGATTTGGTGACACTGTACTCTAGATATCCCTCCAGAGGACAGCTCTCAGTGCCAAAGATCTGAAAGGATTTTGGCTTGGATTTAGCTCCTGGAACTCTGAAAACTGTAATTTTCATTTTTTCCTCTCCCTCAGTCCCACTGGTCTTAGGTTTATGTTATGTTCTTATCTTTTTTACTCAAAGACTAAAATTACCTCTATTAAATATGTTTAAAAAATAGTTTGACTGAAGGATGTATTTGCAGTGAAATGCAATGTATAACTAACAATGTCAAAGCATAACCCAGATCGATCTTGTGAAAAAAAATAAATCAAACAAACATGCCTTTGCTTGAATTGCACAGAAAATTAATCCTGCTAAAATATGGTCTTTGTAATGGTTTTATTTTTATTTCAATATAATCACTTTCAAATAGGAAGCCCTTTGGAAGTGTGTGGCTCAGTAGCATTTTGACTGACAGCATGGAATCTGGTGACAAAGAAGTTGAAGATGATACTAATTGAAAAGCAGCTGGTAGATTACAGGTATAGCTGATTCATCACAGCTGGATCATGTATTTGCCACATGATGCAGATCTCATCTTTCTAATCAGTGAAGATTACACCTGCACCTCTCTCCCCCTCCTCCTTATCACCAACTCATCTAAGCAAGCTCTGCTCTGCCAGCACCTCTCTAACTCCATCAGGACTCTCATTCAGGTGGATGCAATCAGAGGTACCCCAGGGTGTACTACAACAGGTAGAGAAATCATCCCCAGAGAAATCAGAAAAGTGGTTTTCATGGGTTTATAGCAAGACTTTCACAAGGAGCTGAAGAGCAATAGACCTGTTCCAACTCCAGCAGGTGGTGTTTCTTTCACCTCATTCATGATGACACACCCAGGCCATGCAGAAAAAGCAGGGTGCTCCTTTCCCTCTACTTTACCAAGGCTCACTCTGTTCCACAGCACACAAACGATTAAAGAGACATAACCACCCCCCCAGCACACTTGCTACTGATTATTTTTCTCTAGCACCTCCTTCATGCTTGTAAACCTGCTGTTGAAATTCTCCATTTATTTTACCAGTCTGGGGAACATAATAAAAAGAGTTGAACATTGCGTGCTAGGTAAGTTTTCCGAAATTGGTACAGTTCTAATAAAATCCTTTTAATCCTCAAAATAACCCAAAAATGTTTCTTGGATCCTTCCCCAGCTTCAAAAAAAAAAAAAAAAAAAAAAAGGTTCTATTTACATCCTCTCTTTATTTACAAGCACCCATTTCTCCACAATGTTTACTCCTGTCTTGCCAGGTATCACAGCCCAAGACTGTTCCCTCTCATAGAAGACTGTAGTAAATAATTCTACCTACTACTTAGCTGACATGTTAAATCATCACTAGGAACAAAGTTTTGTAGAAGAGAATATTTCACAGAAAACTACATTAGCGCTTTGATAACCGAAATCCGCAAAACAAGCGACTGAAACAGTGCTAAGCTTTGACCTCATAACTTTTCCCATTGCTCTTTTCTTCCAGTCCTCCATCTTACCCTGCCTCCTGCCATGTTACTCCTTCATGACCCTTTTTATAAAATACTTAAATGCACTTTTTCTAAGCATATGATTTCTAGCCTCTGGGAACTGAAGCATTTTGGGACAATCAGATTAGGTATGGAAGTTTTTAAGTACCTGAGGACCTGGAAATTCAGATCTATCAGAGTCATGAATGATAGTTTCCCAAGTTGGAACTTTTTTTTTTTTTTTTACACAAACTTACAGATACTGCCAAATTACCATATGAACAAAGATTTTTTTTTTCTACAGTGTCTACCAAAATTATCTTCCAATTATTCTAGGAATGTTACACAATTAAAACAGAAACTGCATGAAGCAATACTACAGCTTTCCACTGCACAGCCCAAGAAGGAAAAAAACCCCAACCAACCATCACTTGCATTTACTTATCTAGGTATACTATTTTTCTGAATTACACCCAAATACATAAGAAGTTCTCATGCTTGAATATACATTTTACACCTGCCTAATGCATAAAAAGTGCATTTGGAAATACTAGGTATCAACAGATTTAGTGCAATATGATATAAAACAAGTAAAATAGACATCAACTTACTGTGAGGTGTTTACATGCAAGTCTTCAGAACATCTTTAGATACAGCAATTACTCCAACAGAGACTTTAGCAGAAAAAACATCATTTGAGCCACAAGTTTTAGACAGAGACTAGAGATTTCTGCTTCACTGGAAAGAAAAAGAAACTAATTTGTGGAACAAACTGACAGACAAATGGTATCCTCAGCTGAAGTAAATTGCTAGAAATGTATTATGTCAATCTATACCAGCTGAGGCTGTGTGCCCTGACATCAAGTGTTCTGCAGCCCCTACTGCGGGGCAAGGATCAGTTAGTTACTGTGTCTGTGTGCTGGGGTGCTTGAACTGAGGGGAAAAATAGAAGTGGGGGGGAGTGAATTGAAGTTCAGTAGAAGCAAAGAGGTGAGGCAAGTCACTGCCATGATAGAGGTGTTGCTGGCTGTATCTGTAAGACAAGGCAGGTTTGCACTACAGTGTGCTTCTTACTCTTGGTCTTGGGTGCCCAGCGGAGGGGAGACAGCCCAGGTTGAGAACTACTGTACCCTGACTATCCAGGAGAATTCACTGTGGAGGATTTTATCTTCCTCTATGCGGACACGCTTCTGCAGGGAAACAGAGCAGAGATCAAATCTGCAGAGATAAACTCATTATTAACTCATACAGTACAAATGCAGCCATTTCCCCCTCCTAAAATAGAAATGATTTATGTTTAGTACTCAAAAAGGTGGCAAAGTGTTGTAGCCCTGCATGATATCCTATTTAAGGTACTATTGACCTTTAATTTTCTAATATATTTTTAAACTAGGTTCTCTACATCCCTATTCATAATGTTATATTCTTATGCTACCACACTAACATTTTACATTTCTACAGCGTCTCCATCAAACTATCTCAATGTAGCATGAAGTTCTGTTTGTGCTTTATTTCTGTGGGTCTTGTACCCCGACTTACTACAAGACTGATTGATTCAGAGTAGGAAGCAAAATATATTTTGTGACATCTACTTGTGTGGCATAGTCACATAAAAATTGTCAAAACTAAGTTAATGGTACGCAGTCCGCTACTATTAGAAGGAATCAGACAACTGGCACCCAGTCTGCACTGCTGTGAACAAGCTGGAATAGACCGTCACCCATGCAGTGACACCCACGTGGGAACACATCCCTTGACAAGGCAGAACGGAGGCTGATCTGTAAAAGGAGAAAACAATCCTTTGGACCAGACAGATCCTGACCCATGGAAGAGTGTATATAAGCAACAGTGACAACTATGGAGCTTGAGAAAGCTTAAAGCTTCCTTCAGGGAAAAGTTCTGTGTCCCAGCCATCTTGGTCTCAGAGGGAAGAGCCACCAAAGCCATCAGAGCCAGCGACGTGGTATCCAACTTGCATCATCAAATACATAAGGCCTGAATAATAAACTGATTAATGTTTGTGTTTTAGTAGTTAACAGAAAAATTACCTCTACATCCGTAAATAAATGCCTATTTGAAGCTTTAAGGTTTTGCGTGGTCTCTCAGAGTGCTCCCATCATACCGGTCTCAAACTCACAAATAATAAGAGCAGCAACACGTGTGAGTGCTGATGTCTTACAGTAACCTCACCAAACAGAGAATTATTATCCCTATTATAGATATGAGGAAACTGAGGTATAAAGAGGTTAGCGACTTCTTTCCACAACTAGCAAAGCCAGTAATGCAGCCCCGACGTCCCAAGAGCAGGCTGGGTGGTTTGAGAGGACTGATGCAAGCTTTGCAAGACACCAAGAACAACAGGACTAGACATCTTTACACTGCTGACAAGGACCTGCGCTGCCAGTCCAGATCGCAGTTCCATCTGGCCCTGTCAGAAATCATAACTTGTCCCGGTGAGCAGAAAACCACAGAAACTAGTCATTTTCAGTATTTTTGCAAATAAATTGTTGCATCTCTTACTTTGCACCTCTCACTGACATGTGAGAAATATAACTGTTGACCGGTCATACTCTAATATCTGGCGACTTATTTCTACTTTCTGTGTAGAGTAGTTCTACATTATAATTCAAGGGTTTCTTAGTAACATTTCATAAACTTTCAAATATCACTTTTTTCCAGACCACAGAATAACGTGATGGCAGAATGTTCTGTAAACCTATATATTTCTCTGTGTGTGTGTGTATGTCTTGCTCTGCCAAGCCTTGTAGCTGTTGGGCAGACAGAGGGCTCTGGGATTAGTTACAAGAGGACATTTGCATATAAATATGTCCTTGTTTATGAAGCTTAAGAAGAGAAGTGTCACTGGATTTTACTTTTGAAAACAAACCATGAAAATCTTCATATAAGATGAGAAAGTTAAACTTTTTCCCCTTAAGTTAAAAGTCCCTGTTAGGTTTGAGTCAGGTTTATAGACATACGGATTATATCTATGTTTTTAATGACTCGTGCTTGCATAGGTGTTCACATTGTTTCTATGGACAGGAGCACAGCCATGTGTGTGTAGATGGTGAAGTCTGAATTTGAACTAGACCCATTCTGTTTCCCTTCTTCCTTTTCCCCTGAGAGACTGTAAGGTGAAGTGTGATGTTGAAATTCAGAGTATAATTAAGCATGACGATGACCATACCTGAGCTGCATGAATGTCAATTTGCTTTATGTGACCAGAAGCTCCGCACATCTGCTGAACCACCCCTACACTACTGCAGATCTTCATTCTGAGATGCTCTCAGGAATCGGGAATGTCATTTGTTATAAAAAAACCCAAAAATATATTAAACTGATATTCAGTGTGGTCTCCTATCATACTGAAAATCATCTCAGAACTCAAAAGCCCTTCCTGATGACCATCACTCCTTTTGTGAAGTTTTATTTTCTTAATTTTAAAAGCCAACTTCAAATTTTCTTCCAAGTAATTCTCAGTATCAGAATTGATGTCAGATGAGCATAGCCACTGCTGCTGTTTTGAATGAACACATCAGTGTTAGAAATGTGTTTTTAGAGGCCGTATTTTATAACTGTGATTGTTGGCTTCTTTCTATTCATTTTTGTGAATACCTGTCAACAGATTATTTTTGCAGAGATTACTGGCACTGTAACGGCTTCATCAAAATGGCAACATCATAGACCTCTTTGACAACACTGTAAAACGCTTAACTTTCCACTTTTGGACCATTATCCTCCTTTAAAAAAAAACAAATAAACAACACATGATCCTTCTATTAACATATACTTAAAAGTCTATGGAAATATAGCTTCCTATATTTCTGCTTCCTCCATGAAACATCATCTGCACTCAGAAAAGTAGCAAACTCTCCCGCTGTTGAAGCTATAGGTATCCTAATACCAATAATGACAAAATAGTAAAATGAACCCGATTTTTACTGGAATGTCAGTTAACATTTTCCCAAGTATAATAAAACCCATCAATTGCAACTTTAATAATTTTACCAGCGGTTTTTTCTTGAATTTACTTTTAGTATAGCTTTAAAATCATTTTCTGATTAAACATTGTTGAAATGCAACGGAAACACCAGAGAAAATATTTTTACACCCACACTGATACCCAGTCACTTTCGCAGCATAAGGATCAAGTTTTCTATCAACATATCAGCTTTTCTGTGCACAACTTTGCAGGCTGGGAACCTCACCTCTGATGACCCATTTTACAGATTGCTCCCATTATTCCTGGGCCAAATCCCATAAGGTTTAACTTCCACAGCACTTGATGCAAATGACAGGTGGTCAGAGGGTTGGAAATTCATCCCTGTGTAGGTCGGCATCTATTAAACGCCAGACCTACTGTTTATTAATCCCCAGGATTGGTTTCTGACTGCTTTGTGCATATCATCAGGAGGATACAGCTGTTGCAGATCCAACAGAGAAGACACGAGCAACCTGATGCCAACATAAGGAGAAAAGGGAATTTATTTCTCCACGGAGAGGAGGCTGCTGTGCAAAAAATGTGAAACAGGTCAACGTGGAGGAGGCAGCTGATGCGACCACAAGGAGGAAATTTCATCTCCTTGGATCGAAGCGCTGGATGTGCCTCTGAACGACCACGCTCTTCCACAGTGGCAGATAAAGGGCAGATAGTTAGATGAAGGGATCTGATGATATCAAAATGATTCATGAGAGTTTTATGAATTGAAGATCAAGGATAAATATAGTTGGGGTCCAGAAGAGAAGATATAACCAGACCTTGTAACCACAAGAGTACGAGACAGGGAAGAGCTGGAAGTCAGGGCAGTTCTTCAATTACAACAGATTGATACAGG
Source organism: Rhinoptilus africanus (assembly GCA_013400135.1). NCBI lineage: Eukaryota > Metazoa > Chordata > Aves > Charadriiformes > Glareolidae > Rhinoptilus > Rhinoptilus africanus. The sequence continues at coordinate 65,932 of VXBO01011166.1, read as the reverse complement.
CAGCATTTTTGTATTAAATTACTGAGCAGGTAAAAATTAAAAGACTACACATTATTTAATATTCGTAATGAAATCAGATGTATCTCCCTCTGCTTCTTTTTCTTTGGGCCCAAAGCTTTTGGTTTGTTTGGTGGTTTCTGTATCTCCCGAGCTGGCCAGGTTGGAGGGCAGGCATTGCTTCCTATGGGCCCACTCAAGATGAGTGAATCCAAGTTTCCTGCTCTCACATGCCTTCATAAGCTTTCTATTCCTGACCAAATGGACTATCAATAATATTTCCAATTTTAATATTACAAAAATAGTCTGTCATGTGACACTAAGGTGACGGGCAAGACATTAAGAGCCCCACCTCATGAGAACAAATATTTCAAAAATAAAATTTAGTTAATTTAGAAGCGACTGAGAGAGTATGTCCCAAATACCTACTTTTAAAATTCGAAATGTAAAAATTGTAAATTTAAAACTATTTTTATAATAATGTAATAAATTCTTTTTATCTAATCAATTTTGTGATTCAGAAACAAAAAAAACAATGTTGACATAGAAAACCCACTCAGCTGAGATTTCAAACATCCTAAACATATCTGAAAAGTTCTATTAATTTCTAAAGACATCTGCTTTAGTTGTGCACTCAAATCAGAAGTTAATTTTGTGTTGGTTTATGGCAGAATATTCTTAGTTGCTAATTTTTGCTTACTTATTTCTTATGAGATACACAATCAACACAAACAATCCCAAACACAAATATGGAAGAGTGTGGTTCATGCAAGATAATTGTGCAATTATTAATTAGGAAAGATACGGCAAAGTATTCTCAGAGAAAAAAAAAAATCCAACAAGAAAAGACCTTTGTGGTTTTAGTGAGTTGACGTGAGGAAAAGACCACCACCACCTCCTTCGTGCGCCAGGTTAACATCAGTAGAAAGAAGCCTCTTATTTTCAGCAAGAGGGGGATCAAACCCTGTAGCTGCGAAGGTGTTAATGGCAGCAGAGTCCACCCCACATTTGGGGCTGCTGGTGCAGGGCCACAAGACGTTGGCATCAGCTGCTCCTGCCCACCTCCGCCTGCGTGGTCCTGCTCTTCCGCCGCAGCTTCCCCCCTCCGGTTATGCCACAGCAACTGCTTGTGGGAGCACTGAGAAAACCGGATCGCTGAAAATAACCCTTTGGGAGGGTTATTTTAAACCTGGATCCCTTCAGATCCTGTCAGGGTGGCCTCACAAGCCGCTGTGCATGGAGGGGTGCGTAGTAGTGCAGAATAACGAGTTGCCAACAGCTTGGGGGGGACACACACAGAGGACTCTCTTATCTGGCTTTGCCCCTAGAGGCAGAGTATTGTAAAACTACACCCATGTTTAACAATTATACACACAACATACACAACAGAGAGAATACAGGTCTCTCTGTCATACCCATGAGAGAGCAGTGAAGTTCCAAAATCCTTAAGTCATTAAAATACTGTTCCTTTCCTTTTGTGTCCCTGTAGCTAAATACACAAACCAAGACAATTTCTTGCAATATTAAATAACTATTTCCCTCCCTTTCTCTGTCCTCTCAGTGTAACGCACAGAACCAGGTCTCTTCTAAACAACTCCGTCAAAACCAAGTGATGGGTGTCAGAGACATTCACAAGAGAAATCTCTGCTAAGAAACCATGTGGCAGCTTCCCACAGCAGAAGCACACACTTCCAGCGCTGTAACACAGCACCTTCTAGACCACTTTTCTAATGATGGTGTCACTCAGCGGCAGGACCTCAATTACAGAGAGGAAATAGAAGTACCTTTCAGATAAAAGTAAGAACATGTGCACATTAAANAAGAGAGTGGGAGAGCAGAGCTGTACTTGAGGTGCACTCCCATCCACAGAGACCAAAGCAGTGTTTATGCACTTGCACAATAAACACTGAATAAACATTGGATGGAGGGAGATAAAACTTTTTCCTAAGCAGCTCTCCCCTTTATTTGTTGATAGATGAGTCCTATCCTTCTTGCCCAGAAGCAACTCTCTTCTCCAGGCTCCTAGGAACTAGCTGCTATGAGGAATTTTTTGAATGAAGAGAAAGTTTCCTAGCTCAGAGACCAGCAGCAAGGGAAATGCTGGCATCCTCAGACTGGCTTTTCTTTCAGCTCTTCCATGCATTTTTCAATAGTAATTTGGTCCCTGGCTGCCTGTTTGAAGAAGGACTGGGCTGCAAAAACAGGCTGTAAGAACAAGCAGTTTAAAAGGTGCTCCTGTACCTAAATGGAACGTCAAAAATAGCTACTTTAGTCTTTATTTTTAGATTATTTTTAATACTTTCGCAACTCTCACTCTCTGAGACTGATCTGGGATTGATATTGCAGACAGAGAGGATTTGGGGGTTTATTTAATCCTGGCTCTTTGCCATGTAGTTAAAAGGCTTTTGCCTTATTAACAATATTATACTCCAATTAAGTCAACAAATATTCACCATGTCTGCCTACTCCTTCTTGTAACTCCTGGTTGGACAAAAGCTCCAAACTCTTTGAGTAGAATCAGATCAGTGCTTCAAATGATAAACAGGCAAAAGAAGCAACAAATACAGCATATCCAGCCTGTTCTCTCATCTCTGCCTTTTCTCTCCTGTATCCCACTTGTTATTTTCTTTCAACGTTTTGTTTTCTGCTTCTTCCCTTATCCGTGCTTTCCTCACATGGTCTCACCCTCCTTGCCAACAGTTCACTGCTACTCCTTCCAAACTCCAGGCGACACCTTGTTGCCACAGCTATATCAGACAAAAACCCCCACATCCGCAACTAACTGCTGTTTAGTTAGCAACCAGCAAAACCAGCAAAAGTTTATAGCAATAGGCTTCATCTACAATGCTAAAACTTTTGGAAATCCTTTTGCCCCTAAAACTTTCAGTGCTAACATTTTCACTGCCTGCTTTTTGCTCTGTTACCCTTAAAATTAACATGCTGAAACCCTTCTGCTAATCCATCATATTTACCCTTGTAGTTTCCAGACTTTATAAATAGATGTCTATATACAATGTGTAGATGCAGATATATTTATATAAGTACATGTGCCAGTTTCTTCAACAGCCCCACAAAAAGCCAATGCATGTATATACACTGACATGCACAGACTACTTCCTCCACTCCAACACTACATGCATAACACCTGTAGATTCATCTCTAGTTTTCCTGGCTGCTTTTTCACCCACTATCATCCGCTCTTTCCCTTGCATATGAAAACTGCCAACTGGCTGATGTTATAACCACCACCCCAATTTCATCTTTCCATGCAAAACCATCTTACATGTTCCACTGCCTTCTCCATAACACACATCCACGGTGGTGTGTGGAATTCAGCTTTACACATGGTAGGAAACCATATTTTGCTTCCTGCCGGTTGTGGAGAAATTTTATTCATGACTGACCAGAATCCCTGGGTCACCCCAGCATGACAGGAAACAAACGGGGTCACAGGCACAGGACCAGTAAAGGCACTTACTTATGGAAGAGGGGTTTAGCGTCTCCTAAATTGCATCTTCCCTCTGTCAGATATCAGCCACACAGAGAGGAGTTACCAAGTTAAGAGAAAGGTAGGCTTCCTCTGTTTTCAGTGAAGCACATCTGAACGGGTCTCCTTCTATGTCATTGTCATCTGTATCACCTGCAGAGAAAGTCAAAGGTGATTAACTTCTTAATTATCAGACAAGTTTGCAGTCCAAAATAAGGTGGAAATGATCATTTTGATCATTACAGTTTCTGCCAGTCAATGGCTTCCATGTGTATTATGTCTGAAATGGCTTGACAACATTAGGGAGTCATCTTGTATTTGTACAATGCATCGTTGTATTGAAGTATGTGGCAAAACTTACACTATGAAATACACTATACATATTCTGTTTTCTTCAAAACTTTGCAAAATGATGTCTTATCACTGTGTTTCCTAGCGAGAAAATTAACTTAGCTAACTTAATTATGTATGTCCCCATGAAACTGTCCCAGTTTGGACTTTGAATTTCTTACTGCAGTTGAATTGCAAGATCACAAATTAAAAACTTTAAAATGAGTAGAGAATTTTAAGCTAACTAATAGTTGTTCATTTTGAAAAAAATACTTAAAATACATATCTAATAATTATTCAGAATGAAAAGAAAGCGTTATCTCCAAGAACAAAGGACAGAACAGGGAAACTCGGCAAGGGAGGGACAGCTGCAGCACAATACATTTTTTGTAGCTGGGGTTGTGAGGAGAGGTTGTTTGTTTGGGGTTTTTGCATTTAGGCTTTTTCTTCTCCTGGAAGCAAGGAAAAAAAGAAAAGGTTAGATGTGGCTTTGCATATGCCAGATGCGACAATGAGATCAAATCCCTTTCTGGGGAAAGAATTGCTTCACAGAGTGTTTGATTTTGGAAGAGCAAGGACTCATTGTCTCTAAATTTTGCTGGATACCAATAAATGCTGGCATTAGTGTGACATTTCCCTTTGAAAGCTGGAGTACAGAATTAATCCTAATAAACAGTACAAATCTGCAACCCTTGCGGAGGCAGAACAGTGGTTACTGTCATGGCCTTCAGAACAACTCACGTGAAGATGACTATGGGTTACAGGCCCCAGGTCTTTTATTAACATCACTTTCATTTTCTACCTACCAGAGGGAAGTGGGTTTTTTCTTATATTTGGGATATCTTGCAAGCACCTAATGCATTATTAAACTCTTCTGATGAAGTACAGCATTCATAGTGGTAGCTTATACATATTTAATCAGTTAGGCTTAGCAAATGTTTACAACTTTTGCTAAAAGATTAAACATTTCTTCAGAGACATACTACAAAGTAACATCATAAGTTTAGATGTATATTTATTGTGTTCTAACAACTGCTTCACTTATGAAAATGTCTTCTTTAAAAAATTAATGTTTCTCTAGGTGTGCCATAATAGGTTATTTTTTGCATCTCTCAGGTTGGACACATCTGTAATACACTGGTTTCTCTCCTGCTACGTAGTAAATTACAATCTACAAATAAATCTGGCTGAACGTCCCTGCAATGATTCTCTTTCAGGCACATGAAAGAAATGTTCATGTGTGATCTATTTGTTGGTGGTCTTCTTCAAACTGTTTTCCCTAGATTTTTAATACACATACATTTTGTAGATGCATTTATATTGGCCTTAAATTCTGCAAATGTATCAGCCAACTTGTTTTTGGTCTACATTGGCCTTATCCCAGGTCTTGTGGGCCTTAGCGAGGCAAAAAAATGTTTATAAAACTGAAGAATGGACCTCCTACTAATGTTCCTTTAAGAAATTGTCAGCATTTGGATCAGAAACATTTAAAAAGTATATTTAAGCACTCCTTTAGTATAATTTCCTGGAAACCATTATTAATTTTAGTTTAACAAATCAAGATTAATTAAATGGCTACAGTACAAACAAAAAAAATAATGTTGAGAATGTAATCCTCCCCTGTAAAATTTTAAAAGATGCATATTCACAAAAAAAGAAAAATAATCTTTCTCAGCAAGAAGCACTTGCAATAAATCAACTTCTGAGGTTTGTAGTGGCTCTTTGTCTGATATTGTGTGACATAAACAGAAAATCTGAACATGAAGTACCATTCTTGGGAAGAAATTTGACAAAGCCGTAATGTGGTCACCTCATTACAGAGAGATCAACTGCCGCTAATAAAAGCAGATATCTTGGAGAGCCAAATCCATGGAAAAAAATGTGAGGCTGACACGCCTGCCACTGGCAGCTGAAAAACAAGAAGTACTTGGCTTTGTGGATACTTGAGTCCCACAAGTGTTAACTACAGATTAACCTATTTGTACTGATCATTGATTTGCCTGCTAAGTAAGGGTCCAACCTTACTCAAAGGTCGCCTTGGCTTAGGTCTGGGCTCGTTAAGTAACCAGGGCATCAGGGAACAGTTGCCCTAATATCTGCCTAGAAGACAAAGTTCTCTGTTCACCTTTTCCAACATGGCCAACCAAAAATTTTTCTTTCCAGTGGAGAACCAAAGTGTTTTCTCCAACACAGGGGTAGTGATAGCCTCCCTGACAGATCAAGCACACTCCCAAAGGTCTCCATCCCCCTCCCAGCAGCCTGAGCTGCCCATTGGGGTAGGGCTGTTGGGTATCTGGGGATGGACAAGCCTTTGCAGGATGCACAGATATCACAGCAAATGTCCACCCCTTGCATGGGGCCTGAGCTTGCTTGGAAAGGAAAAGTGAAGGGGCACCCACCAGGGAACCTCGAGGCTTCCTCAGTGACTGGCCTTTTCCATTTATTGATTTATCCCTGTGTCTTTTGTATTTCATCTATGTTTTCCTTTCTATCATATTTTTGTTCTCCCTTTACCTTCATAGCTACATGACCCTTAAGACATAAATAAAGCTTTTGATAATTTTCATGTTCCTGTTAATTACTTCTCCACAGTTTGGAAAAAAAAAATTTTCCTTGATTATTTAATTTTTCCATCTTGGCAGGTACTTCTACACATATACCGAGTTTGAAAATTCAGCATGCCTGTTTTACTTTGTGCGTTAGAGCCAGCTACTATATCAACTGGTATATGTAAACATTTCTTAATGAACTTATTTTGGAGACATAAGCAAAAGCATAAACCTGCAAAAAAAACTGAGGAACTTTATTTTTCATGAATAGTGAATTATTCAGAAAACAGAACTGCAGGGAGATGTTCTACACAGTAAGATTAAATCTGCTGAAACGATTCAGATCTTTTATCTTTAACTAGTAGTAATATCAGAATATGCCAAAAACAGATATTTCATTTGAGAAAAGCAGGGGGGTTTATTGATGTTTTAAAAATTAAATTGGTTCAATTTTCAATTCAAAATTCTATTTATTTTTTATCTAAAACCTTGTTGTGGGGAAAAAAAAAAGAATAAAACAAAAGAATGAATTTAGGATCAAATTGAAATAAAATGCTTCAATTTTGGCTCAGATATAAATAAAAAATCTGTTATTTACTCTTCTAACAATAATAAATTTGTGTCATAATTGTTACTACAAAAAGAAATTATATACTTCACTGTAGGAAAAGTCATGATACATACAAATAAATGTGTGTGATAATACTTGAGGTAACAAAATAAGAACTTCAAATCACACGCCACACTCACATTTTAAGAATTAACAGGTCCCCCTGCCAAGCTGGAAGATACAAGGAAATACTTCCTCTCTTTTGATATCATGATCTGAGTAAGATTTTTAGAGCCAACATAGACAACAGTGTCAAAAGAAAGGAAATAAATATCAGTAAATCCAGAAGGAATTAAAACAAAAATATGAGAACAAAGCGTACGAGTTTAAGGCCTTTAAATCCTTTGCAGGGTGTGAGTCTCAGAGACATCAAGGTAAACATTATCATCCTAAACAGTTCCAAAAACTCTATCATAAGCCATGTTACTCTTAATATTTTTCCAAACACTTCTGAACTTAGCAGTTCAGAGAGACCCTAGTCCTACAAAAATGTGCCATCTAAATGTGAATAGAGTATCTTAAATTTTTATTGCAAAGGGTTACAACAAGAGCTGTTTTTAAAAATGCACTCCATGGGAAAAATAATGCACACCCACCAGTTTCTGCAGTACTTATTTCAAAATGGTTTATATCTCTTCCAAACTATTGATAGCTGACAGGGAAAAAAAAAGTTTTCACCAAAGTGAAAATCTGTATTCATCATTCAGCATGACTTTTTAAAATAAAAGAAGCATTGTTTTTTCTATCTTTTAGTCTCTGCTGTTTTGGAGGGGAAAATATTTCCTCTCTTTTGATTTCATGATCTGAATAAGTTTTTAAGACCCATTTACTAAGACTAGACTACAGTATTAAAAGAAGGAAATAGAATAAATAAAAAGAGAAGGGACTAACCCAGAAGTCTCTGGTGGCTCAAAACTACCATTCACTCAAACAAGTTTTAAAGAAATTAATTCTTCACTCCAACACTGTGCTGAACATTCTGTATATCATAAACTGTGTCTTTTAACTAATGCAAGCTGGTAGAGCTAGAGGCCAAAATACTGTTTGCTTTCTCCTCTCAAACTTTTGTTCTTTCAAAAGAAACCAAGCTTGTCTCCCTTTATACCGATGCTGAAATGGCTCGAAGAGCAATCTCACAAAAAGCAAGGCCAACATGCTGTTAATATGCCACATTAGAGACTGGTCAGAGAATATAAAATATGAAAAGTCTGCAGAGGACCTTGAAAACATCTACCCTCTGAAAAAGCATCTTCCTCTGAAAAAGCAGTGTTTCACTGCCAAAGGTAACCACATATTTCATCAACAGAAGCGGTCTGTGGCTGTACAGAGCTACCCAGCATAAAACTGTTATCACAGAATCACAGAATCACAGGATTGGAAAGGACCTCAGGAGATCATCTAGTCCAACCCCCTGCCAGAGCAGGGCCACCTTACAGCAGGTTACACAGGAACGCGTCCAGGCGGGTTTTGAATGTCTCCAGAGACGGAGACTCCACCACCTCCCTGGGCAGCCTGTTCCAGGGCTCTGCCACCCTCAAGGTAAAGAAGTTCCTTCTCATGTTTAGGTGGAACTTCGTATGCTCAAATTTGTGCCCATTACCAATTATGTTTCAAGGAAATCATCATTTTACACATCCAAGTGCAAGTGGCTTCTTTGCATTTGCCCTCCTATCCACGGCTGCCATCCAGTCACCTGCCCAAGCAGAGCCGAGTGATGAACCCAACTAAGGATGGGTTTCTGAATAATTCTAATTTTTGACAATCTTTTTTGTTGCAAAGGATGCACACTTGAAAAAGTCTTGCTCTTGGCTGATTCAAGCAGAATTGAGCAGTCTTACCAAGCACCCCTTCACACTTACACAAAATTAGACACCGGGCAAAACCAGTCATCATTCCATGATGTCACAAACTGTCCACAGCTCCTTCCATCTGCAGGAAGAATGAAGGCTAGTGCGCGCCATTGCCTCCAGAGGAGGAAAAATATAAGCAATTTACTTTCAGCTCTGCTTCTTGCCCATCCTTTCCACATCTGAGATGCAGTTACTGAGGTGGTTGTGGTTTTAGCGGTGCATAGCTTGAAGCTGTGGTAAATCAGTGTTGTGGTAGATATTTCCCATGGTAAGAAAATGTATTCAAATAACTACTGAAGGGGGAAAAAAAAAAAAGAAGGGTTAATAATAACGGAGGAAAATACTTGCAGCCCCCATCTTTTGCTGGAGGTGAGTAGTAATTCAACTACAAAAAAGACAGAGGTCAAGTTTACCACCAAGTCATGTAAGTTTTGGCAGAGACCCCAAAGGAGATGAATTTTGGATTTCTAATCAAATTCCAAATGTAAAAACTAGTGATTCAACAGCATAAATGGTTAGATTTTTTTAATCAGCAAAATATCAACATATATAAGTACAAAATATTTTTTAAAACCACACAAATGTCTATGAGAAATGCTGAAGTGAAATCTGAAATGAAATTTCATTACTCTAAGTTACGGACAATAGTGTCCTTCATTTTAAAAAAGAGACATTTAATCTCTAGAGACGATAAGCTTCCCCGGATCAGTTATTACTCTTCTGCAAGTCCATATTGCACTGGACATAACAGAAACACAATTCTTTCTGAAACCTCTAAGTGTTATAAGAATCTTAGTATTACATAAAGATATAATTGACATCATAAATCTGTTTACTTACCTGCTATTAAAATTTTCATTAAAAATTTCTAAACAAAACTTTCTCGTAAGAAGTGTTTTAATGACTGTTCTTTCTAGAAATTGGTGTCTCTCTTCAGCCAGCCCCAGAGATGATTGAATAATCCTCAGCAAATTCATGTTTTTTCTCTTTCAATGAATAAATTATTGCTAGGTTAGACTTTCATTAGTTTATGATATTCAAAATCCTAGTGAAATATAAAAGAGTTACAAATGGTTTTGCATGATTCTGATTTTGGGCAATGCATCAGTGACACGTTTCTACTTGTCAAAATGGCCAGACACTGGTTAGTTTCGGCAACATGTACTTTTCTGGAAGAACAATAAATGTGTGTCACACAAGGTCTTTGCATGTTCTGCCTCTTTACAAATATTTCTCTTTTTTTTTTTTTTTTTTCCGTGTATCACAGCAATCAAGAGAAAAGGTACCAATTTAAATTCTATTCCAGGGATACTGTTTGTCCCATTCTCCTCCAAGGGGTTAAAAGTGGATAAATTCTGAGTTCACTGTACCTTCCTTTTATAAATTTAATCAGAAAATGTCTTTTCCATTTATGAAGCATTGCAAATTTTATGTGCAAATGTAAGCGTGCATGAAGGAAAGACAAGGAATTCATATTTTTTTTAAGAATGGTTGCAGTGTGTGTGTGTGGTGCCCTGGATTACCCTCAGAAAGTGCAGATGACCATTACCAAAGGAAGTGGAAGGAACAGCATGTTCACCAACTGCAGAGCCAGGAATAACAGAAGCCACACGTTCAACAACAGCCATATGACTACAGGCAGGCTCCGACTGGGCACTTCCCATTCAGGATTAACATAATGTTTACACGAAGCAGAAAAATGCACCTCGCTTACCCAAAGCAACATATTTCTCTACGAAATGCGTGCCCCTGAAATAGGAAGCAGCACCTCTGGCCTCTTGACTTGAACGGGTGGGTGAGCCCTCAGACTGCAAGTGCTGACTGCAGAAACAGGATTTGAAATGATGGGAAGTCATCATCTACTTCCAGAAAGGTCGCCTTGGGTTTCATCCCAAAGATTAGCATCCTCAGTTCTCAGTGTAAAAAAAGAAAAAGCTGGTCTGACTGGCAGTTTGCTCCTGAGCACGATGTTGTTGCTGCCCAGAGTAAAACAGAAGAACCAATGGGAAGCAGATGGAAGTGGGGCCCCATTCTTGTCTTTCTTAATTATTTAAGAGTTCTCAATGATTGCAGACAGAAAAACATTTTCAAAATGCTAATAAAAATACACCTCTGGGCTAACCAAAGCCTTCGTGATATCCCAAGCTAAGCATCCAAGAATGAATCCAGAATCGTTAACCACTTCTGAAATAATTGTTATAGTTTTATATATGTTTTTAAAATTTGTATGTGAAGTAAACTTAACCTGTTTTCTATTTTATTTATTATTTTGTCCCCAGGATTCATTTTTATCCTCATGTCAGTGAGATGTTTAAATACTTAAACACAGTAATAGAATGCACAGTAACAAACTTTAAATTTTATCTTAAAAAAGATAGTCTCTTCGGAGATCATCATAAGAACCAGCCTTCAGGTTACCCTAGAGAGCACACAACAGGATAGGGCAGAGGCGAGCTCAGCGCTCGTCACGGGTGAGAGGTGGCTGGTCCTCTGCCCCTTCGTGGGGAAAGCCCTGATAGGAGAGGAGACAGACTCACATCTCATCCCTCCTCACAGAACTTGGTAGTTACTGTATAAAATAAATTGCTAATCCAAAACTTATAAACAGCGGGTAGACATGGATCTGCTGCTCCCCAGGTACTGTTTTCACAGAACCACAGAGTCACAGAATGGTAGGAGTTGGATTCATCCTGTCCAACCCCCCTGCCAAAGCAGGGTCACCCGGAGCAGGCTGCACAGGAACGCGTCCAGGCGGGTTTCGAATGTCTCCAGAGAAGACCCCGCAACTTCTCTGGGCAGCCTGTTCCAGTGCTCTGCCACCCTCAAAGTAAAGAAGTTTTGACTCATGTTGAGATGGAATTTCCTGTGTTCCAGCTTGTGCTCATTGCCCCTCGTCCTGTCACTGGCGCCACTGAAAAGTGTTTGGCCCCATCCTCTTGACACCCGTCCTTTAGATATTTTTAAGCATTGATGAGACCCCCTCTCAGTCCTCTCCAGACTAAACAGAGCCAGGTCTTCCTGTTTGCCAGCAGTTGTGCTTGAACTCTTAAAAGGAGAGACCTACACGCAGCCACCTGTCATCCTTAGTGCTCGAGCTGCTGGGCCCGTGTGTTGGAGGACGGTTCTGCCCTGCTTCTGGCCATGGTTAAAAGCCTGCTGCAGAAAAGCCTTCCTGGAGAGGACTCCAGGCCGTGCAATGCCAGGCGAGGTGCCTGCTGCCTCTGCAGCCCCTGCTGAGGTACCCCAGTGGGGCTCGGCCAGATGCCATAGTCCATCTGGAGCCTGTCCCTGTGTGTGAGCACTCCCTGCCTACAAAAGAAGGAGGCGATGTAGTTCCCAGGCTGGAGTAACCCCTGGCCGGGAGCCTGGTGGGTGATGGGGGCCCAAGGGCTGACAAGGAGTATTTCAACAGTGGGACAGGAATGGTTGCAGAGATCCAGTGCTCCAGCCTGCGCCCTGGTGCTGCTTAATACTGTATATATGTATGTATGTATGTGTGTGTATATACATATACATAAACATAAACAAACAAGCATTTCCCCTGCCAGATGCTGTTGCAAGGCTGCAGCCACACAGCTCAAACAGTATCAGAAAGTCCGATGTTACAAAGTCCTTGTTTTGGGTGCTGCTTCCACCATTCTTTTGTTTCTGTTAATTTATATGGTTTTATTTATGCTATGTGCTTTTCCTAAGTGGGTATGTATGTATTCAGGCTCTTTTCAGTGGTGCCCAGTGATAGGACAAGGGGTAACGGGCACAAACTTGAGCATAGGAAGTTCCACCTAAACATGAGGAGGAACTTCTTTACCTTGAGGGTGGCAGAGCACTGGAACAAGCTGCCCAGGGAGGTGGTGGAGTCTCCGTCTCTGGAGACATTCAAAACCCGCCTGGACGCGTTCCTGTGCAACCTGCTGTAAGGTGGCCCTGCTCTGGCAGGGGGTTGGACTAGATGATCTACTAAGGTCCCTTCCAACCCTATGATTCTGTGATTCTGTGATTCTATGTTTTCTGTTTGATTTACTGACAAGCCAGTAACTTGGGAACAAACCAAAAATTATTGTTTCATAAAGCAGCCTAACAAAGGCGATGGCGAGAATCACCAAATGGAGCCCAAGGGAGTCAGCAGGAGGCTGTGCCCGCAGGCACTGTAACTTTTGCCACTAAGGTCCCTTCAAATCGCACCAAACAGCCTTGCTCCAGAGCCAGGCACACGTGTGCTCTCCACAGCCCGGCACCAGTTTGCCTGCCTTGTACTGGCGTTCCTGGCCTCAGTGCCTTTCCCAAACCAGCATAGTTTCAAACCACAAAATTCAAGCACAGCTCAGTAACCTCTTAAACATAAAATTGAAGGCGGCACGCAAAGGTCAGCGCTAAACAGTTTGGAGGATGAATTAAGTAACCTTTGGGAAGCAAGTGAATAGAAAAGTATCAATAGGAATGCAGGGACAAGCCAGAAACATAAGATCAGAAGGGAATCAGCGAACACGAAAATGTCAAGAGGAGGGAAAGGAGGACCGCAGTGGGGACGGGGGAGTGTGTTTTCCCAGTGAGTGGACTGCAAGGCGCGGGGCACTCACCAAGTGGTGCGTTGGGCTGAAAGTTCAATTCCTACTTTCTTCTGTCCTTTTTGATGTTTGCACAAAGCCCTTCACACAAAGGACAGAGGGGTTTCTGTGGGGCCCTATGGTATGGCAGGCAGTGTCCCTCGGCTCAGGCATTTCCCCTATTTCCCGGGATAAATGGGATGCCTCTCCCTGTCCCTCCTGCCTTTCCCTCAGCCTCCGTAGGAAGACGTTCCACATTCCCGGGACGTTTCACTGCGGCGAAACGCGTGAAGCGCTGTGAAAGCCGTTTCTCGGGGGGGCCGTTCGCTCTCGCCACCAGCCAAGATGCCACACAGGCCCGGGACAAGCCAACACCGGCTCCCCCCGTCCCCTCCCGGGCTGGGCTTCAGCTCCGCTCCTCTGCCGGCCTCCTGCAGCCCGCCTGGGGAGGGGGGCGCCGGGATGCCGGCAGCGGGGACCCCTCGGCCGGGGCGGCCGTGGGTGTTCCGCCGCCGGCTGGAAGGTAAGGGGGAGGGCGGGCCGGCGGCGGTGCCAGCCGCACGGCAAGCGCCCCCGCTAACGCGCCGTTCGGCTTGCCGACGTGCAAATAAATAATAAAAAGTAAAAACTAAGCAGGATCCCTTCACTCTTAACTGCGGGGGCTCTAAGAAAGCCGTGAACGGAGGGCTGCAGCAGAAATGCGTGAGCCATTCCTGAGGGGTGCCGGGTGCGCCCCGCTCCTGTGGGAGACACCTCAGGGAGGGGCCAGCTCGGGGACAGGGGTTTTAGCGGCCACCGCCAACCCTTTAATTAATCACCGGAGGCGACAGCAGACCCCCCCCTGTCGGGCCGGCCCCTGGTGGAGGAGGGAGCCTGGTGGCCATCAGCAGTACCTCGGCAAGCTCTCGGGGCCCGCAGAAGCTGCGAGAAACGCCAGCAGAAGCTCCTGACAGCCGCCCCCACCGCCTTGAATAAGTTTTGCATTTGCGTTGCTCCCGCAGGAGAAGACCATGTCATGGGGGAAGCGTCGCCACCTCCATCCTGTGTGGGAAGCATAAAAATGCGTTTCTGGGACTATCAAAGCTGAGGGGGGAGGGGGGCTGGGGATCGTGTTCTCGCCGCTTGAATTAAACTCCGAAAAAAAATATAATCACGAGTAACTAACCCGGTGGCGGTTCCTATTTTGCTCTGTGAGGGGCGTATCGCTGAACGGATCGCAGAGTTCTCAGATACGTTTATTCTCAATTATACGACGATATATTTCCCGATGCGCATTTTCATGCGACCGGTTGTAACAATTAGACCAGCCCGAGCGCGAGCTGCGCTGATGAGCTGCCTCTCACAGCCCGCGCCCTCCCTGCGGCGCCTCCACCCCGTTATCTGCCCCGGCAAATCCGCTAACATGTCAGTTCCTATGCATTCCGAAAGTTTATTTATGTTTGAAAGTTTATTTCTGGGAACAGTCGTTCCAGCCGAAGTTAAACAGCGGAGGCCGGCAGCCATCAAAGAACACGATTTTGAGGCATTCGTTGAAGTAACCCCGCTCCTGCCTCCTCCCTTCCCACCCATTCAGAAGCAAAGCCGCGCACTGCACTCTCCAGCCAGTACTGCCCAGCCCCACGCACGCATGTAGGCACTCAACCACGGTAGCGAAGCAGGTGTAAAGTGGAGGGGTTCGTTTGCTTGGTTTGCTTTGCTTTTGTTTGTTTAGTTTTGTGTTGGGGTTTTAAAAATTATTTTATTTTATTTTATTTTATTTTATTTTTTTATTTATTGGAGGGGTTTTTTGTTGTTTGGGTTTTTTTTTTTTACCTTTAATTCAGGCAAAGTTTTGTTAGGTGAAAAATCAACCTGTAATATTTACGCTAACAGTTCAGACCAAACACAAACCACGCAATATTGCCGGTTAGGTATTTCCATCTCTCCGGAAGATTAAATTAGGCTTAAATTCCCCAGTTCTCTCTTTCGCAGCGCCCGGCGGGACGAGTCGCCGCTCCAGCACCGCGGCGGCTCCGCCGGGCCCGGGGTGCGCGGCCCCGGGGGGTCCGTCCGTCCCGCCCCCGGCCACCACGGAGCGGGGAGCGAGCAGGGAAGGAGCCGGGTTAGCCCCCCCGACAGCTTTGCCCCTTGCTTCGTTTTGGAGGAAAGGCCAGGTGTTTTGGCCAAGTAGCTGGTAGCTCACTCGCATTTCTGGAGATATCTGGAATAAGGACACCTGAACTAAGGTATTCGATGATAAAAATAACAAAGCTGAACGAAGGTATTGACNGCCCGGGGGGCGGGCAAGGAGCATCGCCCCGTCCCGACCCGACCCGAGCCGCTCCCTGCTCTGTTCGCAGGCGCCTTCCTGCTCGGCGGCCCCGTCCGCGGGAGCGACCGCTCGGGTGAGTTGTCCGCCCTTCCCTCCCCTCCAGCATCCCCGTGGGGGGGGGGGGGCTCCTTCGCACCGTCTCTGCCCGTCCCTCCCCCCCGGGAGGTCGCGGCGCCGGGGGTC